>CALYDF020005662.1:0-14199 GCA_944474145.2 Dicrocoelium dendriticum | reverse complement strand
GGAAAGGTAGCATTGGTCCAGATATTCAGTTCAGCCCTATAGTGTTACACATCTAACTGTCATGAACTACATCATCAGAACATTAACAAATATCATAATCACAATAACAGGGGCAGGAAGAAGAAGAAGAAGACAACTGTCGTGAAAATCGCTAGGTCCCGAGCCGGCCCGGAGCTTAAAGGTAACAAGCTTCTCTTATAACCTGACGGCGCGCGTTCGAGCCTGTGTAGGGGAAGGGTGACCCTCGCAGTATCTTTAGCCCGCGCGCGACCAGTGGTGGTTGCGCTGCAACGAAGCGTCGGTAGTGCGTACCGGCGTACTGCTGATGACTTGCCTTCTTCTCACGGTCCCGATAGACTTCGCTGTCAATACCTTTCTTCAGTCTCTAAGTCCGCTATACCATTGGCATGTGTCGACTACGCAACGTCTTCTAGGTGACGCCGTTTGAAAATGGCAAATGCTTGTTATCCTCCAAAAGACAGTCACCAGGTCATCGACAGCATGTTCCCCTCTCAGTGATACCGTTACATTGTGTTATCACCGTCGTGGCAACCGGCTACAAACGGTATGCGATATACGTCAATTACCCTGCTACCTAGCAGGTCAGGTGGTTAAGAGTAAAGGTTCCGAGTGGGGTCCATAAAGTCAACCTTCTTCCTCATCCTGGACAATCGGAAAGCTACATGCACACAGAACATATGGACCAATGCTTCAACGAATTTCTGCTCTCTTTCTCTCTCTCTCTCTCTCTCTCTGCTCTGCTCTCTGTTAATACTACCCTCTACCGAGGTTCTGGTGCCTGAACACACTATACAGCGTTCTACCGCACCACAGTTCGGTTACTTCCTACCACGTTTGTTCAAGTCCATCATACTCGGTAATCCGAGTAATCCGTTTTTGAGTCCACAACACCGTGCCGCTTTGGACTAGTGTTCTCACAATACGCACCAGGAATTTAGGTCGGAGTGGGCGTCGCCAAGTAGTAATAGCAACGCTTTTCTGACGCTCCGTCCTCAATTCAAGCTGGCAACCTTTAACGTCCGGACGTTAACGCAGATCGGATCACAAGCGGTACTTGCTCCCAGTCTTGTAGCTATTGCCATTGATGTCTGCTACCTCACTGAAACCCCACGACGCCACGACTGGTTGCACCGTCTCCGAGTCCCGCTGGTATTTATACATTGCGCTTATCTGGAAATGCAACCGCCGAAGCCGCTGGTCCTGTCGGCGTAGGGATTGCGTTGAGTACATGTGCTGAGGCCGCGCTACTAGTCTGGATCCCTGTCAACAATCGACCCTGTGCAATCCGTCTTGAAACCTCAGTGTCGCTTTTCAGTCCGTGGACTAGCAGACGGTGCTTGTTCGTTGTATCAGAGTACGCTCCCATAGACTGCAGTCTGGAGTCAGTTAAAGAGGAGTTCTACTATCAACGGTTTGACCTACGAAAAAAGCGCCGTACAGACATTATGGTGCTTACAGGAGACTTAAACAAGCAAGTTGGCAGACCTGAGATTAAAAAGCGTGAACTCGGTGATCAACATGGTCATGGCACGCGAAGAACAGATAACGGTAATCGTCTACTACAGCTGTGTGCTGATCTCGGCCTCCTCCCGTCGGGTACTAGCTTTCGAAGATGATGGCACCAAGGCGCGACCCGGAGGCCACTGTCCCCTGACCAGCCATGGACGCAGATTGACCACATCGCCATCAGTTATCGCTGGCGGGGTTGCATACAGGAATACAAATCAATCTGGGGTACCTATCACAATTTGGATCACGCGCTCCTGTGTGTCAAGAACGTGTTAGGTTTTGGTGACTCTTAACGGTGTTGCCGAAAACGGCTTGATGTAGCTAAGCTTTCTGCCCCAGGCGTTCTCAGCGCGTTACAGGATGCGATGGCCTCAGATCGCAAATGTGCCACATGTGCTGACGTTAAAACGCATTGGGCACAAATCCGCAGCGTTATGTATAACTTTGCAATCCTGGTCTGTGGCTTCACCAGTAGTTCCGTGAGCCACTCTATCTCTGCACGATAGCTTCAACTTCTCAAACCCCGTCGAGCAATTCCAGCTGGGGTTGAGTAGCAGTAAGTATGCAGGATCACTAACGCTGAACTCAAACAGTTCCTCCGGGAGGATCTGGAGGACTGTTGGACACATACGGTCCCTGAATGGAAGCAAGCGACCAGCTCGGGAATTTCCGAAAGCTTTTCCACCTGATCCGATGCACTGGCAGCAGAAGGTCGACTGTAAGCGAAGCTCTATGGGAAAGCAAATGGCGAGCCAATCCACTGTCAAGAACAACGATTTGCGCGTTGGGCCAAGCAATTTGAGCAGCAGTTTAACTAGCCAGCAGCACCGATATGTACCCATTCTGGAATCCAGAGCGCTCCCTGGTGTGTCGACGCTTCACCACCTTCTCAGGCTGAGGTTGTTCATTAGTCGCACTTCCTAAAGCGCTACAAAAACCTTGTTACAGACGAATTCCTTCCGCCTCTTTTCAAAGATGGAGGTCTATCACTTGTCCGGGAGTTAACGCTCCTACTCCAAGAGCTTTAGATCCCCGAAGCAATCCCGTCTGATTGGAGTATGGAGGACGTCGTGTCCGTTTTCAAAAAGGATACCCAGTCAGATTGTGCTAACCACAGAGGGATTAGTCACATCTGTGTTGCATCTACAGTGCGCATTTCCTGCCTTTAAGGAGACTGAGCCTAGTAGGCGAACAGTAAGAACGTGAGAAGCAAGTTGGGTTCAGCTCTGGCCGGAGTTGTATCGAGCAGATGTTACTCTCTGCTAAATAATCAGGCGTCACTAAACGTTCAGCCGGCCAACGACCGTTGTCTTCTTAGTCATACGAGCTGCATTTGACTCGGCTGACTGAGCTGCAGTCTGAAGCTGTCTTTTGAGAAGTGGTGCCTGAGAAGTACGTCAATATTCTTCGAGCCATCTGCCCTCGAACCTCGAACCGAATGTGTGTGTACGGCGAAGTTGCGCCCCGACTTCGCAATGTTGATTTTGCAGACAACATCGCCGTAATTTGGGATTCCTCACAGGCCGCCCAAAATGTGATATGCAGGTTGGAGATATCTGTCCCCAAGTTTGGAATGAGCTTCGCCCCTTCGAAGTGTAAAGAACAGATCCTACCCTTACCCTTCAGGTCATGCTCTGGAAGTGGTAGACAAGTTCGTTTACCTAGGAAGCTGAATCAACGCTAAAGGTTTAACGGATAAGGTGTCCTTGCGCGTCTCTAAGGCTGGGGTTACATGTGCTAATCTCCGCCATCTCTGGTGTCGACGCGACCTCGAAGGGCGGAGTCTACAATGTCACGGTTGCGAGACTTGGCCTGTTCGAGCAAAGGAGGTTCAGAGGCTGTTTGTCTGATCGTCGCTAACTTCGGAGCATCGCTGGCATACGGTGGCAACATCACAGTAGTAATGAAGTTGTTCACTGAAGGATTTTCTGATCAAACAAATTTTGCCGGCCGCTGAGCCGCAAAACTCCACTGCACAGGCTTCGGTGGCTTGGGCACGCGTTTCGCATGCCAAATGAGCACTTGCCTCACCGTGCACTCTTTGCGCACACAGACGTCGGCTGGAAGCGAAGAAAAGGTGGCCATTGAATGACTTGGGTTAAAAGTATGAAGGTGCTGACTTCATGTTTAGCCGCGCTCGGGCGCTCTTCAGTCCCTGGTTGGGGGCGCAAGGGTCATGGACACAGAGGGCTGGAAGCCTTATTGCAAATTTGAAGAAATCTTGAGTAATGGCGAAAATGTTTTGAGACCCTAAGCACAAAACTACATTTCTATACTTCTTTTCTAACCACCCTACTATTTCACTATTAAATCTGCGTATACGTCGTGGCGCTCTGGTAACTGTACTGTCGGGCAAGTCCTCAATACGCATAATATATATATATATATATATATATATATATATATATATATATACATACACGAGGCTGATGTTGCATTCTTGATGCTTCTTCACCGCAGTTGGGCTAAACCAACTTACACTTAAACTAGGTCTTTTTAAGCTGGAAAAATTTCATTCCACTTTATTTGGTTTATTCTGCCCACCTGAATAATCTTCTATTAACTGGCCACGTTGCTTACGCTAATTGCGCTTACCATCGGTAACTTTGTTGTGTTCGCAGCATTTTCAGCAACTTGTGGACATTTCTTACTTATCGCGGATTCGTTCCTAACCAACTTATTTATATGCTAATTTAGCGAAGGGTTATACCGCCGTATCTGTATGCATTATTCGATTTATTTTATTTCATCTTTTTGTTTCAAGTGATTGGCTGTTGCTGCGCTTGTTGCGCATGTTGACAAAGTGCCTACCTGTCTATTACCCACTACCTCGTTCATACTGGCTCCAGGAGACAGTTGATCGTTGCTGGAGGGGACGGGGTGCACGGTCCTTGTGGCCGTGCTAGGCTCGAAGAGTAGTTCCATGCACTCAGTGTGGAGCGGACCACGGTCCAGTCAGCGCCTCGTGTGCGATTTTTTCCTAAATACAGGGTGCTTGTGTGTGCCTGTGAAGTAGTGTGGGCCGGCTCCGTTGATGAAACGTGGCTCCCATCCACATGCCTCCCGGTTTTATTCCTTCGGGTTTACACTGGATATGGGGTGTGTGGTTGGAGCTGTGGGTGGTGCAGCGCAAGCCATCCATGGTCCCTCTGTAGGCGCAGGCGTCCAGTGGCTGGTCACAGTGACAGGCAAATCCGAAACCAGATGCCGCTAACCATGTATACGAGGGCAGAGAAATAAGTTTCGGGAGACGCAGTACAGAGACTAGGTGCAGGTGGTGTGGCAAGGAAAATGTGAACTTTATTCCATGCTGAATACTGTTTAGTTATTTCAACTCACAGAATCATATATAAGCAGCCTAACACAGATCACAAGTCATTGACGTTACTATACTCTGATTGGAACTCAGTCGGTGCCACTGGAAAGTGACGATCTTCTATGACTGTAAATGTGGTCTAAAGCAGCAGCAGGGTGTTTAACTATTGCGTGCTGCGTTCGGTAATGATGCGACTTCAAGAACCACCGTGTTTGAGTGATTTGCGGAATTCAAACGTGGCAGGCGGTCCCTGGATGGTGAGGCACGGTGTAGTCCATCTGTGAAGACAGCCACCGCGGACAACATTGCTGTTGTGCAAGAGAAGCTGGAGGACGCGCGAGTGACTGAAGTACGGCTGGGGAAAGCCGTAGTGGTCCCATAGAGATCAACCAGCACCATCCTACATGAGAACCTCGGTCTCAAAAAGGTTTGCGCATGCTCAGTGAAGAGCAGAAAGCAGCTCGGGTGAATTGGTACCGCACCATGCTTGTCAGCTGTGATGGGAGGTGTTTAGGAGAGCCTCGGTGGTGATCAGACCTAGAAACTAAGCAACAATCGGCTCAGTGGACGGCCGCTTGTGGGGCGCCGCCTCAGAAATTTCGGCGAGAGCGCAGTTTGGCCGAGCAGATGGTGGCTGCGTTTGTGGTCAACGCCGGTCAGGTGGCTACTGTAAAGCTCGTACGGCAACGCAGACACGAGAGACTGGTAAGCCACGTAATGCCTGCCACAAGTGCTGGAAGATGCAGCCAGGCGTCGTCTAAGGACTCGAGCACGAGGAAGTTGCTGCACCATGACAACGCACCTGCACACAGATTTCATGTCGTTGTAGATTTTCTAGCCAAAGAACGCATCCAGAAGGTTGGGCACCTACCCCACAGTCCAGATGCGGCTCCTTGTGAAAAGTTATGTTCCAAAATGTTAAGCACATTATGCGTGCAATCTGCTACGAGTTCCTGAAATCTGTAGTAGAACTGCTGGAAGGGATGCCCGGTTCGGCATTGTCTAGCTGCTTCTCCGAGTGGTTTAAGTGCATGGAACTGTGTATGAAGGCTGGTGGGGAGTACTTAGGGAAGGGTTAATGTTTATTTTGTTGTAAAAGATAAAACTTTTGGGTGTAGGAAAAGTTATTATTATCCCCTCGTATGTAAATATGATCAAGTCACATTGATATTTACGTTCCCTTAAAAAGATAAAGTGCGCTATAAATACGAAGATTCACAGGCCGTGTGCACATTTGGTTAAAGCTTGCAAAGGCACTTTCACTAAAGATCTCTTTTCGCTCTCGTGGGGTCGTGGGTAGTCATGCGAGAAGCTTGATATTCTCGATACGGCGAGGTAGAAAACAGGCGAGGCGAATCAATCTGACTCTGTCAGTCATCTTTCCGCGTGGAGCACAGTTTGGTAGGATCCGAATCTATCGCCCTAACCAGGAAGCCGTATCAAAGTAGGACGTTACTACACTAACAAAATGTGGATCAATACGGACGTCAAGTGGCACAGGTAAATTAGTGATTCCATTAAAGAGAATCGTGCGTTTTGCCTGAGTCATGTTCCTTTCCGGGTTGCCTGACAATAAACGGTGGAGTGCAAGAGCCAAAAGCAACAAGGCCACACAATTCGTATCAGGTAAAACAATACCTCGGTACGTAGTACCGACGTATCGCTAGCGCGCAACGAACACCAGTCGCATGTGGGCTAATGATATTGTAAGGGTCGTGCATCCCTGCTCAGGCACGAACCCACGCCTTCAGCTTACAAGGCAGGCTTGTGATCGTAAAGGTTATGGGCCAAACTCCGATGGCTTAGTCACGTGTTGCGCATGCCAGCCCACCGACTACCGCGACGTGTGTTGTTTGCGCGTCGGGGGTGTGGATGGAAGGAAAAGAGGCAAAGCGATGACTTGGTCGAGGGGAATGAATGTCCTTATTTGGACGTTGGCCTAGGTTGGAGCCTCTCGGCTTCGTGTTTGGGGTCCGAAAGACGATGGGCATGTTTGCCTGGATGCATTTGCTGACCTGCCTAAGAGCCGAATTCAGTGGCGTTTGTGTTGTCAGTTTCCTTGTCTCTCCCCCTCCTTCTTAGCCTCCCACTCCAACCGCGATCTCATACCTTAGCATAATATAAAGTCTGGAGAATAAAATTTCTTTGCTTGCATAGTAGCTGGCCCGCAGGTTTCTGGAACGATGCCCATCCGTTACTGGTAGCTCAAGTGGCGTGTACCTGTTACCCGTTTTTTCTTGTCTTATGTGTTGCAGCACAGAAGCTGTGTTTGCCACCTCTAGCTAACGTGTATAATGTGTGAATGAAGGTTGTGGGTTGGCATTCATATAATGTACACCTTGGTGATCACGAGCACCGAATGAGTAGTAGGTGATTTCAAAGATTGAATTTTGACATCCTTCACCGAAAACAGGCTCGGTTATCAAACCCGGCGAAGAATGCTTTGACAAGTAAAAATAGGCCACTCACTACTGGGTTTTCCACTTTGTGACGATAAAACAGAGGTAGGTTACAACTCTTGCAAAAGCGTCGGTATTGTTTTTCTATTCCATTCGGCCGACGGATATACACGGGGGTAAGTGGATTCACAGGTGTGGCTGTTATCTTGTGGGCTCGCTTGGAAATATCTATCACACGGGAATCGTCCCTGGGTCGACGGGGTAGTTTTTCAATGAGGCAATCGATGATCAAGGACATCTGCCCGCAAATGCAAGAGTACACGAATAATGGCTTCTCGCTGCCATAATTATCTCTTGGTTTCGAATCGGTGACGATGTGCGTGGCACGCTTGCGAACTTTGGGTTTTTGATCTTTGCTCATCTGACTCGGGTCTGAAAAGATGAAAGCGGCGGTACATATGAAATCAAGAGGATAGGGAGGTAGTAAAAACAACATGCATTCGACCAATCAGAAAAAGTATGTAGCCGGATCAATGACACAAACGAACGACCAATAAGCGACAAGTATCACAAACAGGGGCAACACGTTCGGAGTGATTAGGCCGAAGGCTCACAGATAAAAAGTAACGGTTCTGGATGTGGTAGATTGTGTCGTATGAGTCACCATCTCCAATCCATATTCGCACCAGCATCGAACGTGTGCGTGTGTTTATCTTTTGCCCACACATGTGACTTGCCTTCAGTCCGTTGATCGATGCTCTATACCTGTTCCGGCCAGAATACACGTTTGCGTGTTGTCAGGCAGCTGTTTTCTGTTGTCATTGGGTTGCTCGGGGAAGAGCTATTATTGAGTTCGCAGGCTAGCGTTACTTTAGCATGTGTAGACTTTAAACTAGATATATGAGAGTGCTAACAAACAAGACCAAAGACAAGCAAACATGCCTTACCATTGCAGATCCGCGTAGGAAAGTCACTAGACCGTAGCAACCACGAGTAGGTCAAGGTAGTTCCCGAGTGCACACACAGCAAAAGGAGTCATAGCTACAAGTTATGCATGCGCTACAGACTCCCAAATAAAATGTGCTTTACTACTCGCGATCGTCACATACACGTGCCACGAACACCCGAATAGAAATGTATGATCGCGCTGCGCAGATATGCACGTAAAATGATCCGCGCTACCTTCGAATACCGGAAAGTACAATGGGATGCCCAGTGCAGCATGATTTAAAGTTCAAGGAAAAGGAGACAAGAGCGCTTATAATGAACTTTAGTGAACCTACAGGGTATGACCCCCTGTTCTAGTACTTTAAGCATCTGGTTACGACATGTATGAAGTCGAAATGTATATACGTTTTGTAGACGATACATTTATACTCTGCAAATCGAAAGCGCAGACTGTGAAACCGTTGGAAGCTTTTAATGATGCGCATCAGAATCTACATTTCACATGTGAGCACGAATCCAGAAACCGACTACCGTTCCTGGATGTTGATATCATCAGAAACGCCGATGGATCGTGCAGCAGAGGGGTGTATAGAAAACCAACTTGGACTGGACAGTACATCAACTTCTATAGTGCGGTACCCATACAGTACAAACGAAACCTCGTCCGCACTCTTGCGTTCCGGGCACATAGAATTTGCACCCCGGACACAATCACCAAGGAATTGCAGAGAATCGGCGACGCGCTAAGAGCGAATGGGTATCCAGATAAATTCATCCTCAAACATTTGAAAGAACGCAAGATAAAACCACCGAGGATGAACGTACCCAAAAAAGAACTAATTGCGCACATTCCTTTCAAAGGCGACAGTGCGGCTGATGCCCTGTCCAAACGCCTGAAAGACGCTGTTGAAAAGACTTATTTCGCGGCTCGCCTACGCATAGTGTTTTACAACAAGCCTTTATTCGCAAAACCTTTGAAAGACAGGCAGTCTCCGGTGACTATCAAAGCTTGTTTATCTTTACTCGTGCTCCTGTGGGGCACGATACGTGGGTCGTACCACAAGGCGCCTATCTCATAGGATTCGCGAACACATCCCAAAGTGGTTTTACAAAGGCGAAACGAGGTCCAGTAACAGTTCGATCTTATCTCACTTTGTAGAGTGCAGTCACGCAGGGAGGGAAAATGATTTTAGAGTCATTTATACTGTTCCTGAACGTTTCACGCGCGGATTCCGGATGCATCTTCTGTCTATTGCGGAAGCTATCTACATCCGACACCTCAAGCCAGAATTGTGCGTACAAAAACAGTTTGTACGTCCTTTACTTCTACCGTGGCCTACAACTTCGGCTATGATTTCCAATGTACATACTTGCCACTTCCAATGACCCCGTGATTTATTGATTTCTACCCGTCAAATTAAACATTCTGTTCAATACGCAGCCCAATCCGGCAGATTTAGCACTTTCTCCTCATCATGTAATGTTTGAGACCAATGAGAATTACCGAAAAGAATTATTTACTCTGATTCTGCCTCCCTTGATTCATTCTAATAAATGAGAAAATGAAGAACCCAATGCTGTTGGAATTGCATACGATTGTCTTCAAAATTCGCTTAGGTAGTCGCAGCAATTATTCTCCAGTAAAAACCTCCCCGTGTTGGAGCAAAGAACCGTGCCGGAACTAAAGTGACGGATTCACGGTACAATGCAGAATGGTAGTGGAAGATGCTGCAACTATGGGACTTAACCGTAGTGAAATGGAATCCCTCGTAGTGGAAGTGAGCATGCGCGCGAATGAGTGCATTCGCTGCAGTCAAAGAGTCCCTATAAGGTGCAATCAATTCAAATAGACAATGCTCAGAGCAATTCACGCCATATTAATGTATAAAGGAGAATAAAACTGTATTACACCATAGCTGGTTAAGAGATCGGTAAAGCTGAAACCACTGGAACCTTTCTCGATTTTGAAGGAAGTAAAAAGATCAAATCAAACGTAGTGTCTGGGAACCCCGGTTCACATGCAGGTACATCAGCAGCAGTACATCAGCCATTTGAACTGGTGCTTCGCTGCCATACAACCATAACGACCTACGGAACGAAGCATAATGAGAGGGAGAGAAAAGAGAATCACCGAAAAATCGTATATTTCTCTTGATGAAAGAAACTGGGTCTATAGCGGCACAGATCAATTGATACAGAAGAATACATGTCCTTGCATGGGTGACATGCGCAGGTGGAGTATTGGGATATGCGTTTCATATGGCAACATTCTGGCGGACGGTTGAGACCAAAGCCTAGTTATGAAAATATTGGTGTTTATATGTTTTTGCGCCCCACTTGGAATAGCTCATCGAGGGATATTTCCCATGTGAATATAAAGCTTAGGGTAGCTAGATCAAGGTTATTGGCGAGTCTGCTACTAAATGTTGCCACATCGTCATATGACCTGAGTGTTATTGGTAGTTTATTCCACAGATAACTGTATCTGTCCAGGAAGAAATTAGAGCGAACGTTAGTTCTAGCCTTCGGTATATTCAATGTAAAATCTTTGTTGCGAAGCGCTAGAGTGGGACAATTTGGTAAATTGAGTGCAGGCAGGTTGGAATAGGTCTCTTCGTGTAACATGTTGGAAATTAGCAACAAGTTGTGCTTCAGTCGTCGAATCCAAAGTGGTTCGAGAGGAAGTTCCTTGCAACGTTCTCTAGAAATCATAGCAGTGTTTACCAATCAGATGTTTAGTAAATGACCTCTGCAGGTGCTCCACAGCAATTATGTCACTCTTTCTCATATTTCCGCATAGTATGCTGCAGTATTCGAGGATGGGGCGAGTGAGTAGCTTGAAAAGCTCAACTCTAGCACGAGTTGTGTGGATTTTGTTTGATATATTGAACATAGACTGTGTGGCACGTGCAACTTGGAATGGGGCATGTTCGGAGAAATTAAAGATAGACGAGTACCTAATGCCAAGATCTCGCGTGGACAACTGTGAAGGGAAGTGTTCATTGTTTAGGGTGATAGATCATATGAGGATGCAGCAGCCGTAAGACATGATGCTTGATTTCTTAGCCGAGATGTTCATCACCCATGTGCAGCACCATGACTCAAGGGAATGTAAATCATCTTGAATGAGCAGTAATGTCCCGTGAAGCTCGTCAAGCCGAAACTTATAGACTAGTTTGATATCGTCAGCAAATAAAAATGATGTACCGTGTTTTACAGACGTGATGTCATTGATGTAGAGCAAAAAGAGAAGGGACAGAGCACGCTCCTTGAATGACTCCAATGGTGATTGGGCCTGGGGAAGAGCGATAATCACCTAAAGTGACTACATGATGACGATCACGCAGGTATGACGAGGGCTAACCTAGTAATGGGTCCCGGATCCCAAAGTTCTCCAACTTTTGTAGCAGTCGCTTGTACGGTACTCGGTCGAACGCTTGGTGTATGTCAAGAAACAAGATTACTACTGCGTAGCCGGAAACTTTTGATTCTGAAATGTGATTAAGGTAATGCAGTTGACAGGTGGTGCACGATCGCTTATTGAGAAAACTATGCTGAGAATTATTGATTAGGCCAACAGAATCAACAAAGTTCATCATCTCCATTCTGACCATTCAAATAGCCGAGCGATTATCAGAGTCTGGTGGATTAGTTGGTAATTATCAATCGTTTGCTTGGGACCTCCTTTATGCCGAGGCATAATAAATGACGTTTTCCATTGGTCTGGAAAGTGGCCAGATTCCAGCGATAGAGTGAACATGCTCATAAGTAGCAATGGTATATCAGGTCCTCCTAGTTTAATGGCGGTTGGTGAAATGCCATCAGATCCCAGCTTGGAAGATGGCCTGATTAATTTGATAACTTGATGGATAGCGTTGAGCGAGATATCGACTCCGCTTAAGAGGTTTGTTTCTGTGAGTTCTGTGCACACAGGCACAGGGTCAGCTTCGCGGCTCATGGTAGTGGAAAAATAGTCGTTGAATGCTTCACAGATTTCAGCTGGATCAAGGAGTAAGTGACCCTCACCATCAACAATTTCGGTAATCAGAGGAGTGCGGTCACTGGTTCTACGATGCAGTATTTTGACAAGCTTTTTAGCTTGTATGTATGTTCTTCATTTCTTCGTCGTGTTAATTGCGCGCGTTTGACTTTGGTGGTAAATTCATGCATTTGTAAGACAAACTAAAACTCATAGGTCCTTCTGTATCTTGCAGCTAACTTTTTGGTTTTCTTGCTGATTAAGTGCTCGACGAAATCTTTGGACACATGAGGGGTATGAATACATTGTGGATCAAGGAGGGCTACAACGTGATGGATTTGTTTATAGAACTGCTCCACAGCGGTGTACACACTGGTAGAGAGAAAAAATACATCCCAGTCGGAGAAATGAATGAACTGCTGAAAGCATTCGCAGTTTAGGGTTGCAACTTGCATTGTAAAGGCGAATTTCGTGACCATTTCAATTTGGAAGCTGAGTCAGATCATGTTATGGTCGCTGCCAGGGAGATTGTACAAGATCTCGGTGTATGGATTGGGTATTCCCAATGTGAATATTCAGCATATTGGCGGACCTGGTAATCCATTGTATCCAGCCCCAAGCTCTGACGGAAAAAAGAAAAGACGCGTGCAAAGTAGACGTTGGGTGGGATAACCAGCGTATTCTCGGTAGGTTGAAATCGCCGGCAATAATCTGCTGGCTTTGTGGCAACTGTGATGCGAAGTCAAATGCAGAAGTGAGGTTGGTGATATGTTAAACGCATTCGGTGGGTTGTAGATACGTGCGAGCAGTGTGCAAGATGAGACATCGCAACGGAGAGCCAAATAGATTCAGGGATATGTTCCAATTGTGAGTGGTCTATAGGTTTAACTGTAAATGTTTTGCATAGGTATATAATACACCATCCACCTTTTCTGTCGCAGCGATTTTTTCGAAATAGATGGTAGTTTGGAATCATCAGATTAGTGCCAAGTGTATCTGAAGAATACCATGTTTCAGCGTCAAGGTGCGTACACCCTGTCAACAACATATTGTCACGAAGAGCCGGCTATCGTGCAAGTGAGACAGTTTCCTTGCGGCTTTCGTTGACCCGCGTCATAATCAGCCATTACCCCGCAGATAACCCAACATCGAAGACACTATAAACAGGCAATCCGATTAGGCGGCAGCAGACGCGCCACTGGTGTCGACTGCGAGCCATGTCCTGTAAGTATCGAGCCAAGCACAAGGCAAGTCACGTGGACTCTAGCCCGAAAGGCGAGACGGACCGACAGTGACTCCATTTCACGCTGCCAAGTCAACTTTTGTGCACCTCGAGCCTTGCGCCATCTTACATTCGGCAGACAAAACAAAACCCCCAATGGTAGGCGATGACCAGGCATACGTAGTATGTGCCCAAGCCATCACAATTTATTCAGTGTTATCTGTTGTTCTAAGGAACTAGCTTGGTTATCGCTGCCTAGCACTCGCTAAAGCTCATCCTCGGTGCGGAAACGCTGGTGCCATTCAACAACAGCAATGCTTCGCAGACAGCAATGATCATAAACTTGAAGACGCGTCGGAGCTTCAGACTGAAGGCGCCAAGTCTCACTCCCATACAGTAGGAGGGCCCTCACGTTAGCACCGTAAACACGGCCTATCAGATGGAGGGGAACTCCTTTCTGCCGCCAAAGATGTCAGAGATTCAGGGAGGTAATTCTGGCCTTTGCAAGGCGTGAACTGACTTCAGTTGCTATGCACACATCGTTGCTGATAAAGCAGGGGCAGGGGGGGGGGGGGGGGGGGGGGGGGGGGGGGGGGGGGTGGGGTGTTTGGGTTGTGTTTGGGTGGGGGGGGTTATAGATGGGGGATAAGGTTTATAGGGAAGTGATTGGGTGGGATAGTAATTATAGGAAGAAATTTGATGTCAGTGAATTCAGGGAGTAATTCTGGCCTTTGCAAGCGTGAACAGACATTCAAGCACTCACCCCACGAAATCTGAATTAAGAGCTAGTGAGTGAAGGTGGGAG
>CALYDF020005661.1:0-14160 GCA_944474145.2 Dicrocoelium dendriticum | reverse complement strand
GTCTGAAAATTGGCTGCGCAGACCAATATGGAATGTCCACTCAAACTAGAAGACAACAAATGACCAACTATAAATTCCATTCATATGAAATGGCCAATCAATGACCAGGTAACTTAGCTGAGCCTAAAGGTCAAGCATTGTTGACTTTAAGCACCAGGGTCCGACTGAGAATATAAATATAATTTGACAAAGTCAGGAAATCATACACCGTCCAAAAGAATTTTCCGTGTCCATCCTTGGTCAGATATAAACAAATAAATTCAACATAATGTACAGAGCGTAGGAAAAAACAACCGGTACAACTTGTGCCAAATAAAAAAGCTGTCGTGCGCGGTTATATTCCATAATCGTCCACAGCGTTGACAAAATATGCAAGTGGATTGCCAGCTTAAAATTAGAAGGAAAAATTCCCTGACGGATAACATTCAGTACACCTGAAAAATGGTAGACAGATGAAAAAAGGAATCCCTAAAACTATATAAAACCGAAGTAATTCAAAAAATATAGCATCCCGAAGGATTTCAAAAAGTAAGTAAATCTGGAAAAAGCGAAGCAAACTAAAAACATTGTAACAGTGGTTATAAAAATATCAACGCAACATGGACACAAACAAAGATTTGAAAAACGCTGGGTTCAATCAAAAATTCCGTTACGGCAGAGAGAATATAGAGGTTGCAATATGTCAACGTTTTGACATTTCACTTCAGCCGCAGACACAATATGAGCAGAAACACATAAGGGATTATATGCATGGAAAAATACCCACCACCAATCAAATTGTCACAGTCAAGACCATGGCAACCGAATTGATTGCCTCAAGTGTTTCTGTATGCATAGCACAAGTTGATAGGACTTAATTAACAACGCCTCACTAATTGCCAACATTATCGGGTTTTTGTCACCAATAACATTTTGAACAATTTCTCGGGGTTCACATGATGACGCGTTGTCATGAGGTGCTTGTTGATAGACGATGCCAGGCTCCGATTGATTCTTAGATTCGTCCCATGTTGTTGCGTAATAACTTATACCAACCACATTGGCAAATGTTCAGCTACCCCCTGAGCTAACTGACGGTTTGTTCTGCCTATGTAAATGTCACCGCAACCGAAGGTGAACTGATATAAACAACGTTAGAGGCCGAACTACCTGACGTGATGCTCTGACGCTTATGAAGAACAAGTGCTCGCGTGATATGACTGAGTCGCAACTGCGCTGTCGTGTAGGTCCGCGTTAGGGCGGACTGGAGCTTGCGTGCGATATCATTTTCCACATGGTCCCCTTTGAACGGCAAGAACAAATAAACATCCATTTTTTCAGCCGTCAGCACCGGTGTTTCCACACTGGGAGGTTTCTTTTGTACCTGAAAAAGCATCTTACGATATCCATTGGAAATTAAGGCCTTGCGTAGAAATTCTTCTTCGGCTTGTAACGTTTCGGGGCTGCAAACACGTCTGGCCAGGTAGAAGTGAGTTCTCAATAAGCCGCGTTTGTATGCGATCGAGGCAAAGCTTGAAAAATTAAGGTACTGTCCAATCCAAGTCAATTTGCGGTGAACAATATGCTGCAACCTACCTTCAGACCATCTCCTTATGAGTATATCTACAAACGCCAGGCAATTGTGTTGTTCCACTTCATGGGATACCGACAGATTATCGTGAATCGAATTTAAGATGGTCAGCAGTCGATTAAAATGTTCTTCCATGGCGAAGACTAAAATGTCATCCACAAATCTTCTGTACAATTATGCTTCACCAATGTTGGCAGCAACTTGCCTTTCTATCAGGCCGAGGAATATGTCTGCTAAAACTGGTCCCAGAGGGCTGCCCATAGAAAGGAAGCATTGGTGGCTTGGTGTGTACGCCAATAATTTCGAGGTGCTGTCTGCACTGAACACTATACCGCATTCACTGAGTTGAAACAATTGTAGCACGTATTGATCCTGCAGCCGGATAAAGGATCGGGCATTGTAGTAATGAGCAGGCTTGACAACATTTTGAAGATGGCTTCCATACTAAGAGACACTCAGAAGTTCCAGCTAGCTTATACACCGGTAAACAACATCCTGGTGGAGGAGCATTTGCCAAGGAAGTTGCAGATCCACCTGCTACATGGTTACATCAATGAGTCGCAGTACAAACACCTAAAACCGACCGGGACGCAGACATCGAGAATGAGAGGCGCTCCCAAGTTACACAAAGCAGGATTTCCGCTACGTCCGATTAGGTGCATAAACAATTCATCTTAACACATTGTCGCGCGGTGGCTGGCCAAACTATTAGGTGCGGTGTGTAAACGCCTCGCTATGTATTGCCTGAAGGACCCCTTTGAACTTGCTGAGACGCTGAATCAATTGTCACCGGGTGCAGAGCTTATGTACTCAATAGATATGGACCCTTTATTCACAAATGTGCCTATAAGTGAGACGGTTACTAATTTATGTGATTTTACCCTGAGTCCGAATATGTCTGTTGGCCAGCCATTGGAGTATTTAAAGGATATGATGTTATTGTGCACCCAGAACATACGGTTTGAATTTGAGGGGACCGCATACAAACAGGTCGACGGGGTTGCTATGGGCAGCCCTCTGGGACCAGTTTTAGCAGACATCTTCCTCGGCCTGATAGAAAGGCAAGTTGCTGCCAACATTGGTGAAGCATAATTGTACAGAAGATTTGTGGATGACATTTTAGTCTTCGCCATGGGAGAACATTTTAATCGGCTGCTGACCATCTTAAATTCGATTCACGATAATCTGTCGGTATCCCATGAAGTGGAACAACACAATTGCCTGGCGTTTGTGGATATACTCATAAGGAGATGGGCTGAAGGTAGGTTGCAGCGTATTGTTCACCGCAAATCGACTTGGATTGGACAGTACCTTAATTTTTCAAGCTTTGCCTCGATCGCATACAAACGCGGCTTATTGAGAACTCACTTCTACCTGGCCAGACGTGTTTGCAGCCCCGAAACGTTACAAGCCGAAGAAGAATTTCTACGCAAGACCTTAATTTCTAATGGATATCGTAAGATGCTTTTTCAGGTACAAAAGAAACCTCCCAGTGTGGAAACACCGGTGCTGACGGCTGAAAAAATGGATGTTTATTTGTTCTTGCCGTTCAAAGGGGATCATGTGGAAAATGATATCGCACGCAAGCTCCAGTCCGCCCTAACGCGGACCTACACGACAGCCCAGTTGCGACTCAGTCATATCACGCGAGCACTTGTTCTTCATAAACCTCAGAGCATCTCGTCAGGTAGTTCGGCCTCTAACGTTGTTTATATCAGTTCACCTTCGGTTGCGGTGACATTTACATAGGCAGAACAAACCGTCAGTTAGCTCAGGGGGTAGCTGAACATTTGCCAATGTGGTTGGTATAAGTTATTACGCAACAACATGGGACGAATCTAAGAATCAATCGGAGCCTGGCATCGTCTATCAACAAGCACCTCATGACAACCCGTCATCACGTGAACCCCGAGAAATTGTTCAAAATGTTATTGGTGACAAAAACCCGATAATGTTGGCAATTAGTGAGGCGTTGTTAATTAAGTCCTATCAACTTGTGCTATGCATACAGAAACACTTGAGGCAATCAATTCGGTTGCCATGGTCTTGACTGTGACAATTTGATTGGTGGTGGATATTTTTCCATGCATCTAATCCCTTATGTGTTTCTGCTCATATTGTGTCTGCGGCTGAAGTGAAAAGTCAAAACGTTGACATATTGCAACCTCTATATTCTCTCTGCCTTAACAGAGTCAAGCCGCATTATTTTTCTACTGGCTTGAGGTTTTAATATTTTATTCTTTTATTTGAATAATTTATCAGAACTCGAACACCGTTGATTATGTTATCATTCTTCCGCATAATAAGTTCTTCTAATACAAATATTTAGCTAATTAGTTTATTCGTAACTCCTTGCATATAAACACAGGTTTGCGGTCGGTGACGAATTCTCTTTCACTTGAGGCCCTAATTGTTAAGTCTGCAAGGTAATCCATCAGTATGGCTGGTGCAGAATACTTAACTGCAGATCCAAGCTGTTCGAGCAACAGTAGTTCATGTACACTACCGGAGCATTGCTTTAATCAGAGTAGAAGATCTATCTGCAGTTGCTTTTCACTCCAGCAATAAAGGCACAGAGTCTATGAGACGGTCTTCTGCATCTACATGGATCTTGAACCGAGGTGTGCGCATTGTTAGCTGTTGTCCTAACGTCTCTGAGCTAAGGTCTCTCCAGGAAAAAGTGTTTTGTAGACAAATAAGTAAGACAGAAGAATTAAAATGACTTCTAACCTTCGAATATTCAAGGGGTTTTATGGTCTCGTCTAGACTAGGAGCAACCATCGTGTGTTCCTTTGATCACAAAGGTGTATTGGGCACACTCTTTGAAGAAGACAGGAAACAACCTATTCCGGCCAGGTATTTTGCTCTGCTGTAGCCGGACTAAAACTTTGTATTGTTAAGGTATTCTCATCGGTGGTTTTCTTGAAGACAACTGTAAATCAGCGGTTATTAGGTCAGGTTAATTATTCCAAATTCATAGCTGAGAGCATGATATCGCAGGTTAGTGCGCACAATTGTTTCACCATCTTCCGCCTTTACTGATAACTATGATCTCAGTACAACTGGAAGGCTAACGTGGTTGCAGCCACCCACCTGCTTCTTTACTTCATTTGGTAGAACTTTGACTAAGGAAGCGCTTTGCGTTTAAACGTCATTCGGTTACTTCTTTTCAGTCGTTTATATTATTAGATGAGGACCACCAATAGGAATGGATATTGTTTCTACTGACCAGCAGGTAGAGAAGTAGTTTAGGCAACTGATTAAATTGTCCCAATAAGTCCTGTGCAAATTGGTGAAAGCAATACTTCCGCACACGATGCTTTTCCATGCAAGGAATTGTTTCCCACTATGCTTATAATCATTGCAAACTGGTAATATTTTCGTGCCCCCTCTTCCATAAACGAAAAGTGGTAACCTCGAGTTGGCGTAATTACAGGTACCTAAAAATGTCCGGTTGTATACAGAGTATCTCTGTTAGGCTGCTAATGAACATCATGTCACGGATTTAACGTACAATGCATTAAAATGCAGTATGTTATTGATCCATGGATTTGTTATGATGGTGATGGAAAATCCGTCCAAAGTCCCAGAAAATATCTAAATGTTCAAAGACAGCAGTGGTGAATCCATCCCTGATTCAGCACAACTGCAAGTGGGGAAATAGAAATGTTTACCAGTAAGATCAAGAGATATCCTTTCAGGTAAACATTTATGTTCCTCATGATTAAATACCGGGTGCGCACCCAACAATGGCTTTACCGCTTCTCCTCGACTTCACCAGGAGATCTTAAGGTAATTAACTTCACCACCGTAAGCAGTCAATGCGATAATGAGGAAATCGATTGACTGCCAAGACTGCTTATACATATCCATTTTGAATGCTGTTCTTTAGTTACATAATGAGTTTTGCTGTCTGCACTCAAGACTGCGAGCAAAACCCGTGGGCTCTAATCTCGTCACTAGCGTTCTGACACAATCCGCAAATTCGGCTGTACCATACCATTCTTCTCTGCGAAATTTGTCCACACATTGGTTTTCAACATTTAGATTTTATTCACACACTTCTGTTTTCAATCACTGCTCGTAGTATGATGCCAAATTATTCTCGCAATATTTTGCATTCGCTAGATTTCCATACGTTTAATTTGTACATTCTTCAAAGGTCTTGTTATAACAGACAAATCGAAAGAATTCATAAATGCAAAACTTTTGTAAGAAAACTCGCTGAATGGATGGTCGTTCCTCGAAATAAATACGGAGCTTTGAGCAAACTTGTGGGACCAGCGTCCCTTCGCTACCGGGAAATTGAGATAAAATATCGTGCACCGATTTTTCTAGAGATTTGCACAGTTGAGCATAATTATCTTGCGAGAAATTAGCAAAAGTTGTACTTTATATATTTACCAGCGGCTTGGACGCGCGTATGCGTTGCAAGACAGAGGTGGTGGAGTTGTTTACTCCAGTCCATCTTGCTTTATTACAACATGAGTCATCTTTTGTTGCTATTAACAGCGAATCAAACGCTAAGTCATATATTGCAGGTTGACGTGTGTGAGTGACTATCGATCAATGTTGTTGACTAACATGTATACACATCTCCCACCAATGCCAAATTAGATGTATAATTTACAGCAGCTGCTATGGAACGTATCGATGGTTCAATATGTAATTTGGCCGGAGATGTAAGATCCCGTTTCCAACCCCTCACGGTTTAGAAAACATCATGGAATTGTCCATCATATGGTACGTGAAGTTGGACTTGGTGTTACTTGATAAGATGAGGCGGTTCTGTGTAAGCAGTAGGGTTTCGATTGGCATTTCTGATCTCACAACTAGAAAGATCTTTTCCTGTCACTATTACCAAACAAACTACCAAGATAGAAATCGCTGCATTTACCGGAGGTTCTGTGGGAGGTAACACCCTTCACAAATAATGACCGACATGTTTAAACAGTTGCATCTACAGCACCTAGTTTATTAGTTGGTTTTGACATACTTCAATACTGCGAGAGCTTGGCAATCTCTAAAGCTCTAGCTGACATTTGCTGTCCTTCGGAAACTCGCTAAGTCCGCGTAGACAAGTTCTTACCCCCAGCTGAAGCGGTTGTATCGGGTTATCGAACCAGTGTTTAAATAACATGACATCTCCACAAGGTCGCGCGCCGCTGCCCTAACCAAGTGTATATCCGGCCGATACTTGGGAACGGCAGCTGTCGCGAACTCTGGAGTAAAATGCAACTGTGTAGCGGAGTGACTCATCGAGTACCCTATTCTTATGTGAACATGGTCAATTTGAACTGGGAGTATTGTAACTGCGATACCAATATAGCACCACAGCCTTCTTTTTCTTAGGTTCTGAGGGCTGCGGATTCATTGTCCTCAGTCGACAATATAACTGTGAATACTTTGCTGCGACAAGCAGTTCCGGCAAACTAATGGTCCGGACAGACAATCACCATAATTATCTGTGTGCAGATATTTTGGCAATGCCTCATGCGTTTATGCACACAATATTTATGCAGCACACAAAATCGCTGACGGCTGCAGAAGTGTCCGTAGAAAAAAGGTAAAATGAGATCCAGCAAACCTCAACTTATTGCTTGCACATCTGTTTCTTTGACGATTCTAGAGAAGACACATGCAATGATGATGTCGTAAATGCGTTATGATATTCCCCTTCATTTCATTTACCGTATTCTGTACCGTCATAATTAACAACAGAAACATCATTTCTCAAATCATTTTCACTGTTACAGCAACGCATTTTGCTGCCTAGACTGCGATTTGATGCTAAGAGATTCACTCCTTTAAGGAATACATCCTTCAATCGTACATTTGCTGGACGATCGCTTTGCTGGACGAACTCAGATTAACCGTGGCAGAGGCTCCTTTGGGCACTTCACCAACTTCGATGTCCTTCAGGAACTAATTGTTTACCTTTTATCTTTTCTACTTATGACCCTACACCAGTCCTTGGAGAAGCGAATCAACCTAGTTGTGCTAAAAACACCGTCAATCATTGATCCATCAAATGATCAGTCAGGTTGCTATGCTATCTGAACGATCTTAGTGTTTACTCCAAAGATCATATTCTATAACAACGTATCAAATTATCGTGTTTTTTCCTTACACAGTGGACCCAGGTACGAGCAGCCTCCCAGGCGGTACCGAAGCTTCATATTAACGCGATAGATTACACTCTACTGTATCAGTGAAACATATAGGTAGGATAATGAAACGGGATTAATCTTGGAGCATTTAGAATGCGGTAGTTTTGCGCACCTCGGCTAACTGCCTCCTCTGTTTCCTGTGATTTGATACTTCGTTTGGCAATAGTTTAATAGTTCTTTAATGAACGCTGCGATAGAAAGTAGAGTTTTATAATAACAACAGGATGAGTAATGCAAAAAAATTAAAATAAAATTTTTTTGGCGTTTAAGGGGAAAATCAGTAGGCTAGCAGTTGCATTTTATCACACTGCTGTGTCGGGTTTATTACAAAAGTCCCATTCTAATAGACTTTTATGACGTTTTTTCACCATCTTTCGGAAGAGTTGTACAGAATTCATTTCTACGCTGTGTAATAGAGTATTCAGTATTCAGTATTCTGAGTGTCATGATGACTGGTGCGTCATTCACATGTGCTGACAATGTGTTCCACTGCGAAAGTATTTAGAGAAGGTAAAGTACTATCTACTATGCAAACGGGAGAGCTGATGCACAAGTTTCGGTTGGTGTCCTCGTTTGATCGGCACCTGTAAAACGATTTCTGAAGTTACCTAAGAAATCTACGTAGGTTCCCTTCAAAAATTTAGGATATTACGAAATGCTTCATGAACAACGCTAGCTTCTGAGTATCACAGGCCCTGTTTCTAATACTGTTTTTGAAGCTAATAGGCAATTCTAAAATGGCTCTTACGTATCATTGATAACAGTCGTCCGTGCATTATGCTCATTCTTACCATAGTAGATAATTTTTATTTTCTTGATTTTATCACTGGATTCATCAGCAATTATCCACATAAGTGTTTTCGCCTCTGAGGCTTATATACTTGTCATGGTTAACATAATTCTCAAGCTGACACGATAAAGCTGGCTATATTGCGTTCATCAGAAAAGTACTATCCTCAGGTGGCAGCTTCTCAGGAATAGCTAGTACGGTGGATGTCTCGTGGTATCCTGTGGACATTATTTACCTATTCTCACAGTGGCCCAACACATTGGGGCTAATTCATGCAGTGTGAGTAGAGCAATCCAAGACATTATACAATAATTTATACCAAAATACCTAATCGGAGGCGCACTTCACTTAGATCAGTATTTTGTTTGGTTAAAGAAATGACCACATTTTTGGCGTTAAAATTATCGGATGACAGAAACTTCTGCGGCACATCGCTGCATCGTCAATATAGCTTGCGATCAAACACAATTAAGGATGTGAAACAGCAAGTTAACTAGAATACACGCACATTTTGTGCTATTTTCTTCCGCTAACTAGATACTTGTCGGTAGTCATATTGTAACTGAGGATAAAGACCGACAGTATGGTGATGCTGGGACCTGTTGCAACTGTATCCGCTAGAAATGGGAAGGATGAAGGCGGTATACCGCATTCTTTGTCGAACTTACATTAGATCGGCTATACGAGACCCAATCCAAAGATGCATGTTCGCCACAACTAAGAGATTGCTTTTGACGTTAACATCTTACGGGGGACGAAATGAAATTTGCAGCAGTGATTTATAAGTGATGATATAGAGCGAAAAAGCGGTGTTTCCTTTTGTAAGTGACCTTGTTTCCCACCAAGGTATCTTCGGTGTTTATATTTACAGTGTGAGCGGAGCTACTTGATCGGGATTCGTACCGCTCACAACGAGGTCATAGGACAAAACGTGTGCATCTAACCAGGCTTGGAAATAGCATGATTTTAAGATAACGAAAGTTGGTGAAAGGACATGGTTCTTCGACCCACACAGGCCTGGCTCCATTTGAATGCTGGTAACCCATTGCTGGCAGTCAAGTGAAGAAGCGGTAATTTTCCATTGTGGTGAAGAAAACACTGGTCGTTCCTACCGGCATTAATTAACTTGCGCTACACATTCCGCTAATATGGTGTCGAATGACATTAGCCGTGACAGTGCTGAGCGGAACACCCGCATATTCATTGTTGTCCTATGTGTTACGGTAATGTAAAAATCAGAGCAGCCAGTTATGTTTCGTTTAAATCAGTACCATGACTGACTAAGATCGCTTAATTGCTTGAGTCAGGATACGTGTTGCCAAGTGAGTAACTAAGGGCTTACGAAATTCCATACGGGAAGACAGCTCAGAGGATGAGGGGATTATAAACGTGCTTTATGAGAATTAGGTCAAGTCGTGACGCAGATCGGGCCTACACTGGCTCAGCGATTAAAAGGTACACACATTCATAGTGATAGAGACGATAATCTGGTAAACGTGTAACTGTTCTGTTGCCGTGATCTTGTTAAGCATGCGGAATGAATTAATTCCATATACACAAAACAGCATACACTGGAACCCTGGCCTAGACTTGCAGTTTGATTACCGTATTTACACTGTTGATTAATTCAATGGATATGGAGTATAGAATTCTCGCACTGGTTGTATCCCTGAATTAGCAGACACATATTTTTCAGCGGACTGTCTAAGGCGCACTTGGTTGTGATAAAGAAATCCAAATGTAACCAAGGGTCTATCGTCCTGCCTTCCTGTTTGCGGTTGGCACTGGTTTGCCTATTTCATGTATTAAACCGGGTGCCGGTCCAAAAGCTTAATATCCTGAGTCTACACCGCACAACCAAGTTGATGTTAACGCAATCTACCCATAGTCGGTCCAATGATAAGCTACCCTAGCCTCGGGGCAATCAATTCTACACGGCAAGCTGAGGATCTGGTTGCATGCTGAGTATCCCTAACCATATAATTTAGTGTTGTGGGATATGAGTGAATAAGCGCGTTGTGTGGTCTGATGTTCACGTTTAAGTGACGAATGGAGCCTCACCGCATGGATGTAAGAAACTGGTGGCATTCATGGGCATCTTATCAATGTAAACGAAGTAACCTTATATACCGGCAACACAGTGAGGTGGAAAACTCGAAAGAGATTGTATTGGCATCAATCATGATAATCGCTTAATAACCAGATATACGAGTGGGACTTGGCTACACTCTCTATTAAAGAACTTGCAAACGAATGTAAATCAGTTAACGCTGTTGCGTGGAAATAGAAGGGTTCATTACTGTCGCCCATGAATCAAATAGATCTTATGCAACGTTCCGCGTCTAGTACTACATGATATATGTTATCCCATTAATTAAAATTACATTTTGACACCCAGTTGTAACCTGATAACGGAAATCTAAACAACATTCTCAACAGATAGAAATTGGATGTTGGCCACCCGAGAACACTGCACATCCACGACGCGTTTCGATGTAATTTCATCTCATCAGGTAAAGACAGCAGGCCTCGATCCCTCGAACATCGGAATATTAGCCGAAACCTCCACCCCTTTAGCAACCGGATCACGGTGGGCAACGCTTGGCACAACGGTAAATGACTAATTGGAGCGTCAAGTTTTGACTACATGTTGTGTGCTTGGATTTCGACGCGCCATCTCAATGTAATGGACCGTGAGATGAAATTACATCGAAACGCGTCGTGGTTGTGCAGTGTTTTCGGGTGGGCAACACCCAATTTCCATCTGCTTTGAGTACGGTCCTAGTGATCACAGTGACTAAGGTTCACTTCAATGGGAACCACAGTTTCATTACATTGCGATTGCGCTTTGCAATCCAATCACACAACGTGTAGTCAAAACTTGACCCTCTAATCAGTCATTTACCATTGTGCCAAGCGTTGCCCACCGTGACCCGGCAGCCGAAGGGGTAGAGGTTTCGGCTACTATTCCGATGTTCGAGGGATCGAGGCCTGCTGTCTTCACATGATGAGATGAAATTACATCGAAACGCGTCGTGGTTTTGCAGTGTTTTCGGGTGGGCAACACCCAATTTCTATCTGCTTTGTGTACGGTCCCAGCGAGCACAGTGAATAAGGTTCACTTCAATGTGAAACACCATTACATTGAGATTGCGCGTCGCAATCCAATCACAACTTGTAGTCCAAATTTGACCCTCCAGTTAAACATTCCCAACAATTATCTAGTGTGAACTTACTTTTGTCTTTAAGGTACAATATCCCTAGGGATTACATGCGGCAACAAGAGCAGGATCCATACCACAGTCCTTGATAAATTACGTTTTACAGATACATTAGCAATTTATATAAGAATACATTAATAGAGGGTCCAGAAATATCGAAAAGACATCTCAAGGTATCACTGAATATGAAATAGCTGCCTGCAATTTCAGTTGGGCCTCGTACTGACCCTATGATGCACGTCTGTTGTTCTTACCTGTTCTCTGGGGAAACATTTTTAAGATGTGAACCCAGTAATAGTTAAGTAGGGGACATCAATATGCGTTTTATCCTAGCGATAAATTTCATTAAGCTTAACCACGGAAATTGATGGGGAGAATCAGTATTTTAACTCAACATTCCTAGTCCAACTACAAAGCAACCGCAAGGAGATTTATATATCTTAGGTAAAAGTCCACATATCTAACGCGGTCAGATAGCCACTACAAGCCAGGAAAACACTGTACGGTCGCCTCACTCATTCAAGGAATCATCAGTGTTGCACATTCCTTAAGACCGACACATACGAGGCTAGACATCGTAGTTCAGCTGTTGCTGGCCTGTGAGTTAAACCACTGAAAAATGGGTGACGGAAGCGACCCTCGGTGTTAAGTTACAAGATGTGATACAGCGCGGCTCACTATCAACTGACTTCCTTGCACTTTGCATGTAACGGACAGGGTAGCTGCGCCAGCAAGATGCTAGCTGAAAAACTTAATCCGCCAAATATATTGTGGCAGTTTGGTATGCGAACTGAGTACGAAGTAGAAGTCGGGTAATTTTATTGTATAGATAGAATGATTGAAGGGTTATGTTGACTTACTTGTGTGATTGGAATGTGACGTGAAAACAATGCATTCCAATGCGCGTTTCAATCTTGTTTCATCTAATCAGGCCTCGATCTTGGACCATTGGGATGTCACCTGAAACCTCTACGCCTTTAGCCATCAGAACATGATGGACAACGCTTGATACAACGGCTAATGACTGACTGGAGGGTCATTTTGTGGCACGCGTCTAATTGTATAGCAATGCGCAATCTCAATGTGGACTGCGAATCGCATTAAAACAAAACTTTGCCAATTCGATCAAGATCGCCGTAGCTGAAGAGTATAGGAATTGGGTGTTACCCAACCAAAAACAATGTATAAGCAGAAATTCATTACAGCATGTGAAATACGCGTTACTGAATATTCTTGAATTCATAATTTCATCTTACCTTTGCGGTTAATAATGTACACACCTATTGTCAGATAAAAAACTGATTCCCTATCAAGAATCTAGACTTAAAGCCTATCAAATTGTTGGCAGCCAATGCTTCTCAAACACAGCATTTAAAAGCGAAAGTGCCAGTGACCTGAACATGACGCCTGAAAGGAATTAAGCAGAAAAATCCCTTGGTGCATTGTTGAAGTATACAGGCACTAACAAGTGAAGGCCTTGATATTCACCGTAAAAAAATTCTATAAATTTGCTCCATATTAGACAAACATAACTGAGAAGGATGTGCTTAATTTTCTGGAAATTACCTAGCATTAACTGTAGTGAGAATCTATTTAGGTTCCATCGTAATGCACAGTATTAGTGGATAGAAATTCCTGCCGTACTCACGCGACGCCACCCATTCCATTTTGCTAAGTCCTATCAAGGCTCATTATTGCTTCGAACCAAACTTCCTATGCAAGATAGACAATCCAGACTCTGCGATATTTTCATGAATCGAAATGAGTTGTATTACACTAGGAAAGCAATTATTCGTTGCCCATCAAATATATTTAGGACACGGCTATGGCCTATTAGTTGTCACAATTCCCAAGCATGCTGATAGTATCTGTGCTTTTCATGTATACAATTCAGCCTGTGGCATACCCTCAAGCTAGCTCGGCAAACAGCAGTAACGTTAAAAGTAAGAAAATTAGGCCAATTAGATCTCTTTATTTTGACCCAGCTAGGTTGATAGCCAATTCGTCCACGTCTTCGAGAATGACTTCCACCGATCATATGCATTTTTATTAGTTAACTAAGCGTCGAATACCTGACTCATCAGGTTGATGAAAGACCTCGAAATTTGAATTGAATGAACCAGCGTGGATTAACATAATAAAAAAGTATTTTTCTTGTGCTACCGAGAAACCGGACCCACAAAGGCACGGATCATATTTACATAGCAACATGCTGCGGCATGCGAGGCTGTCAATTGTTTGGGATTTTACTGGGTTACAATAGCGATGTTCTTGCGAATGTTATCATTTGGGACTTTTGTCGTCGTACGCTACCAGTTAGCTGGTATTCTCATTTGGTTGTTTTCGGTGCAGCTTGGTAGTGCTAGGATAGCGGTGGTCTGATGGGGGGGTGGGAGTATGATCCTATCA
>CALYDF020005660.1:0-14119 GCA_944474145.2 Dicrocoelium dendriticum | reverse complement strand
TTAACTCACAACAAGATGTATACTCTCCTTCGAATTTCGTTCGTCTTCTGGTTCGGTGACGTTGTGCCGCCTTCGAGTGTTGTGTGTGCCTTGCATCGGTTGTCTGATCTATAGTTACGATCAGCGTTCTGTTCTTCCGTGCGTGTCATCGGACAGGTTTGCTGCATTTTCACCTTTAGTAACCTGACCGTGAGTAATGGTGCTAAGGTCCATGCACAGCGGTTATAACTCTCTCTGTCAGACACTATATTTGTTGACCCCGTTTATTTAGTTTTTTGATTACTTTTCCCCTTTTTTCTTTATGTCTCGCTAATCTGCCCCTCGTGAGCAGTGTGAAAACTCAATTGACTTTTCGTTACCCACCTTTGATGTCTCATACCCTCGTTTTTGGTATATTCAGGTGGAGGCCATCTTCCGGTTTCCAAAGATCACTTCGCAATCATCGATGTTTTCATATGTGACCGCTTAGCTTCATTTATAGATAGCCTCGGAGGTGACCGATATTCTTGATCCGATGCAGACTGATTCGCCGTATGATAAGCTCAAATCAGCCGTTCTAACACGCACTACGGCTTTCGATGAAGCATTGCTACACATGCTACTTTCAGGCATAGAGCTTGGAGACCGCAGCCCGTCTCAACTCCTCCGGCACATGCGTTCACTTGTGGGTTCCTCGACCCTGGACCATTCCATCCTCCGACAGATCTGGACTAAGTGCCTTCCAACAAACACCACGGCAATTTTGGCAGTCCTTGTTCCGTTGGACAAACGAGCCGAAGCGGCCGACAAATTCCATGAACGCTTCTTTAAATCTGCTGTGAATAAAGTGTCTGGACTGAGCTCGACTATTTCATCTGGAACTACCGCACTTGGCGATATTATTGAACGACTTTCTCGGTTAGAACTCGTTGTGTCTAACATCGGTCGTGAACGACCTGCTAACCGTAGATTCAATTCAAGGTGTGGCCGCCGTTGTCCATCCCGCACCAGCCGATCGCGATCATACTGCTACTACCACCGCCGTTTCGGCGATGCTGCTCGTAATTATCGTCCAAGTTGCAAATACCCGAAGACGTTTTTGGATTCTCGGTAGGGAAACGGCAACGCCAGCCAGTGATAGCGACAGCTGCTACTGGCCAAACCATTAGTCGTCTCTTGTACGTTTTCGATTCAACTACCAAACTTCATTTTTTGGTCGACACTGGAGCAGAGGTGAGCGTTATACCACGATCCTTAGAAAAACGTTCTCTGCGACCATCCGGAATTACTTTACAGGCAGCTAAAAAAAACAAAGGTCGCGACGTATGGCCAGAGACTGCTAACACTTAATCTTGGTTTACGACGTAATTTCACCTTCATCTTTCTAATTGCCGATGTACAGAAGCCCATCATTGGTATTGACTTTCTCACCAAATTCGGCCTGGTCGTAGACCTACGATGTGGCAAGCTACGAGATTTTACCACATCGTTAACTCTTTCCGGACAGCTCGCTACGGTCAATTCCATTAAGCTGCTTGTACCTCTGCCTAAAGAGTCATGCTACTCATCATTGCTGCAACGATTTCCCTCCCTCCTTAGAGCAGATGACGGCACGTTAAAGCCCAAGCACCTTATCTGTCACCATATCGTCACAACTGGTTATCCTGTGCCTGCCAAGCCAAGACGCCTTCCACCGGACAAACTACAAGCGGCCAAGAGAGTGTTCGAACACATGCATAACCTCGGGATTATACGCCCTTCCAAAAGCTGCTGGGCATCTCCGCTTCGTTTAATGCCCAAGATGACCAGCGATTGGAGACCATGTGGCGACTACCGTGCGCTCAACAGTGTAACTGTTCTCGATAGATAACCAATTTCCCATATCCATGATTTTCCTAGCAACTTGCACGGGAAGTCTGTTTTCTCTACAATCGACCTGGTTCGTACATACCATCACATTCCTGTCGCACCTGACGACATTCCAAATATCGCTATTACTACCCCCTTTGGTCTCTATGAGTTTGTCCGTATGCCTCTCGGATTGCGAAACGCTGCCCAAACCTTCCAGCGCTTCATTGATCAAGTCTTAAGTGGGTTAGACTTCGTTTTCGCCTACATCGACGACATTCTCATCTCCAGTCCTAACGATGAGGAATACCCGTCACATCTCCGTCTGATCTTCGAGCGTTTTGCTCGGTCTGGTGTGACGATTATTGTTGGCATGTGTATTTTCGGCCAAATCTGTGTCGATTTTCTGGGTCACCGAATTGACCACGATGTTATTCGCCCACTACCTGAAAAGATGCAGGCAATCGCGGATTACCCAATGTCTCAGTCTTTCGAAACTTCGCGTCGTTTCCTCGGGATAGTCAACTATTACAGTGGATTCATTCCACATTGTTCCCGGCTACTTCAGCCCCTGACAGATTTACTAAAAGGCAAGTCCCGAAAGTTTGAGCCAACAGCAGAAGCTATTGTGGCATTCGATAGGATTAAGCAGGCGTTATTCAACGCCACCGCGCTTAGCCACATGAAAAGCGATGTCGATGCACCTCTCGTTCTCAGGACTGATGCATCACAATCTGCCGTTGGCGCCGTTTTAGAGCAGCTAATCAACAACCAACCTCAACCTTTGTCTCTTTTCTCCATAAAGCTTCAGCCTGCTCAAACTCGATAGATCACATTCGGTTGTGAGCTTCTGGCTATTTGCCTTGCCATTGAGCACTTCCGACATCTACTTGAAGGACGTGCCTTCACTATCCTAACGGATCACAAACCGCTAGCTTTTGCCTTCCGCGGTTCCTTCGATCGATTTTCACCTGATGAGAACAGTCATCTAGACTACATATCACAATTCACGACAGACATTCGTCACCTTGATGCCACTAACAACGCTGTTGCTGACGCTATGTCTCGTATCGATCTCTACTATTTTTCACGCCAAACTATTAACCACGAGGAGATCGCAGCTCACCAAGAAGACGATCCTGAGTTAAGGGACTTGAAGACAAACACTTCCTTGAAACTCTTTCAATTGCCCATAGCTAATTCCGATTCTAAAGTCTATTGTGATCTATCGACTGGAAAGCCCAGACCTTTTGTTCCACAGCAGTACCGCATACTTGTTTTCGATCACCTGCATGGCCTTTCCCACCCTGACATTCAAGCCGCCGTCAAGTTGATCGCTGACCGCTACATATAGCCCAATATGCGTTCCGACATCCAAACATGGGCCAAACATTGTGTCACTGGTCAGACTAGCAAGATACATCGGCACACGATCACCATACCTGGCACATTTGCGTTACCAGACACTAGATTTAAACATGTGCACCTTGATCTCGTTGGACCACCTCCTCCACCCAACGATTTCCAGTATTTACTGACCTGTGTCGACCGTTTCACACGACAGCCTCATGCAGTTCCTTTACGAGACCTTTCTACTGAAACTGTTTCGCGGACCTTTGTTGAACCCTGGATATCTGTGTTTGGCAACCCAGCCACGATCACAACCGACAGAGGTCCGCAGTTCAATTCCGCTCTCTTTCGAGACCTCAATGGTTCACTCGGCTGTTGTCATCTGCGAACAACCGCCTACCATCCAGCCGCCAACGGTCTTATTGAACGTTTTCATCGTCAACTGAAAGCCGCAATTACCGCATCACAATCGAGTACGCACTGGTCCCAACAGCTACCAATTATCCTTCTCGGCATTCGCAACACGGTCAAAGAAGACCTAGGCTGTTGCCCCGCTGAACTGGTTTTTCCACAACTCTCAGGCTTCCCGGTGAGATGGTATTAGATGCCAGAATCATTAAGGAACTAGACCCGGCTTCCTACGTGGTACGATTGCGACACCAGTTTTCTTCAGTTCGGCCAACACCGCCCAGATTCAGCCCTCGGAACCAGCAAGTCCACTCTGATTTACGTACCTACCGTTTCGTTTTTGTGCGCGTCGATGCGGTGCGTAAACCCTTGACACAACCGTGCGGGGGCCCGTTCGAAGTACTTGCTCGCAAAGAGAAATAACTTATATTGGATAGAAACAGTTCGAAGGATTCTCTGAGCCTTGATCGCTTAAAACCAGCGTACGTAAAATATAAAACCTCACAAGCCACCGAACAGACGTTTCCCAGTACCCTCCTACCCAGCCGATTTGTAAACCCTGAGTGCCCACCTCTACACCATACACTGAACCAGTGAGTGAACCATATGCACCAAAACACACACGCTCCGGACGCGCCGTTTTTTTGCCTTCCAAACTAATGACTACCAACAGCGCACAACTTTCGAGCGCTCGTTCTCCCGACTCAAGCTCTAGGAGAGGAGCCCTGTAGTGTTTATAAATTCTTCACAATTTTCCTTGTAACTTCCGATTCTATCTTCCGTCAGTTTTTGTATATTTGTTTTAACTCACAACAAGATATATACTCTCCTTCGAATTTCGTTCGTCTTCTGGTTCGGTGACGTTGTGCCGCCTTCGAGTGTTGTGTGTGCCTTGCGTCGGTTATCTGATCTCTATTTACGATCAGCGTTCTATTCTTACGTGCGTGTCATCGGACAGGTTTGCTGAAATTTCACCTTTCGTAACCTGACCGTGGGCAATCGTGCTAAGGTCCATTCACAGCGGTTATAACTCTCTCTTTCAGACACTATGAACCTCAAGCTCTTTAGGCTATCTTAATACGACTTTCCGCGTTGGACTTTAACCACATTTTGTTTACCGTTGTTCAATCTTTTCCATGCAGATATCATCAACCCGGAGATAAAGTGACCAAGCCTGAACAAATTACTCCAGATGTGGTCTAACCAACGATTTGTACAATGACAGGTAAACTTCTGGCTTGGTATTACTCAGTACCCTCCTGAAGGGAAACAGTTCTTGTCGCACTTTGTTAACAGCATAACGAAATTGCGCCGAAAGCTTAAAACGTATGTTCATTGAAAGAACGGGCATAATGGCAGCAGTACCAAAGTTATCTGATCGAACATTCTAAGTCTAAACCGAAGCTGGTTTTCTCCTAATTGTAAAGGAGCACGAGAGCCGGAAGGGGAATGCCGCCATTGTACTCCTACGTTTACCAGGACGATAAAGCTAGTCTTTTAGATTGCCATTATTCATCTGTCTATTCAACAGAGGTACCGTCAGTGATTATTCATCGTCGCTCTCTGTTCCCCGTGATATGGACATCAATACTAATATGGTATCTTAACTTTAGTACGAGCTAGATCCAAAATCTTCCCCGGGACCTGATGGATTGCATCCTATGGCGGAATGGTTCGGTAGCTATGAGGTCAGGCTCGTTCCGCCCCAAGGATAAGTAGTGAAAAGACGAATATTAGGACGATTTCCGTTAAATGACGAAAAGTAAATTCCCGCTAACTGATGGCACCGCAAAAATGGTTCTGTTTAGGGGAGAGGTCTAGTCACCAGCCGATATGCAGCAACGCTCTTCGTAGCGGAAAATACTGGAAGCGCGCGAATGCGATATGTGTGTGACTCAAATACACGTAATCATCGTGCGAACAGGCAAGCTTCCTAAGTTGTCTATGTAAAAAATGATATTATATTTTAATAAGCTTTTACACAGACAAACAGGACCATCTCCAGGTAACTATATAGCCCCTCTCCTAGAAGTTAACCGTGGGTGACCCTACGAACTACGTGAGAACTGTCCGTTGCTGGCCAGTTATTTGCGAGACCAGGCAGTGCAGCCTGATGCAGCTGCTAGGGGAGAACCAGGTGATCGGATACTAGAGGGCTCCCACCCATGTCCTTCCTCAAGGTGCCGATATAAGAAAAGGAAGTGAAAGTTCCTGGCATTGGATCACTTGTGTTTGATCACGAGTGAGTGTTCCTCGGTTTGCAACATGTAACGAAATAAAGAATCGGGGGTTAGGCATGCAGAAGGGGTGACAGCAAAGGACGTGAATAGCACTTACCGAATAGGTAGAGAAAAGTCAAGGTACCAACTCTGAACCGTCACCCTGTTGCTTTTGGTTTTCAAAACCTTTTGCGAAGATTTTCGGTTTTCAAAATATTTTGCATTTTTTGTGCGTTTTTGGAGGGTACTGACGCGAATGGAAAACTGATAACGCTGTTAGAAGCAAAAATGCTAAGCTAACTTCCTAAGAATCGTGTCGGTCAATGAACCGACGCCCGTGCCTAGTAAACTTTTAGGGCGTGGCGGAGTAGGAAGTTTCAGGAGGCGGGTATCCGGTTGTGGTGTTGCTGTCTGCAGGCTTTTCTTCCACCAGTGGTTGTGTCGATTTTTATGAAGGACGAAGGATTGGACTCGTCTCTCGACTCTGCTTCGACGTAAGTAGTTTTGAGGCGGTCGATTGAGACGGTTTCGCGCTTGCCGTCGCGTTTCATGAAGAAGAAGCGATCCTTACATTGTAGGACCTTGAATGGACCCCCATACGGGCGTTGGGGTGTTCTGCGTACACTATCAATGCAATTGAAGACAAAAGGGCAGTGGTGAAGCTTTTGTAAACGTAAGACTTACAGGGCTAATTCCGTTCAAGGCATGCTCTTGTCTACTTACCGGTCGTAGTGCGCGTCTTATAGATGAGTGACCGGGCTTTCAGGGAAGAGATTTCCTGGTACTCGGAGTGGTTGTCCATAGAACAGCTCGGAGCCGGACGATTCCGGATTGGCCTTTAATGCTGAACGAATTCCGAGTAGTACCATTGGCGGTACTTCTGTCCAACTAAGTGCATTGGCGGCACGCAGCGAGGATTTAAGCTGTCAGTGGAAGCGCTCCACCATTCCGTTTGTTTATGGATGGTAGGCGGTTGTCCGGATGCGTTAACATTTGAGGAGTTTGAGTAGGTCGTTGAAAGTCCACGTTCCGAATTGTGGACCACGCTCGGTAGTCACAGTGGCTGGACAGCCAAGTAAAGCGAATTCTCACTCGACGAATGCGAGCGTTATAGTATCAACAGATGTCTGGGGAACTGGAATAGATTCAGGTTAAATAGTGGCGCGATCCACCACGGTTAAGATAAAGGCCATGCCGTTGGACAGCGGAAGTGGTCCAGCGAAGTCCTAGTGGACGTGAGCGAATCCAATTTTAGGGACGGAAAGCGTTCTGCCGGATCGGCAACCTGTCGAGGAAATTTCGCTCGCTGGCAATTCAGACAGTTGCTTGCCCAAAGTCTGACGACGCGCTGCATGTTAGGCTGGATGTGTCTGTCGTCAGTCATCTTGACCGAAACGCGGATGCCAGGGTACGCGATTTTTTCAGCGTATCGAAGACTGTTCCGCATAAGGCGGTTGGCACCAGTTGACGTTGATGCCCGTTAGAGACGTCGCAGATTATTGTAAGCGTACACGAGGGAAGCGACCGGGGTAACAAGTTTAAGGTGGAACGTTTTCAGGAAAACTGTAAGGCCTTTTCGGCTTCCTGAGCAGCGGCCGTTGCTGACAGATCGAGAGACCGATCGGTCGAAGCCAGAGTTTACACTAAAAGTGTGTCCACCACGAGATTACATTTGACAGTCACGTGTAATGCGTCTGTAGAGAACTAAGATCCGAAAACTTGATGATTAACTTCAAGCGGAGTGCGAAGGCGGAGGGCTTCTGAATGCGTATACGAGTGGTTGGTGAACCGGAAAACCGTAAAATGATTACCTTCGAGAACCTGATGATAATGGAGAACGGCGAAATATACGGGGAGTAACTCGCAGCCAACTGTGCTGTCTTTCAAATCAGCTGTCTGAAGATGTCGGGAGAAGAACGCTAGTTGTTTCTAAGTACCTTGGGAAAACTGCCGTAGATAAGCGCCGATTACGTTGCCGTTGGGTGAACGGCTAAAAGGGTTAAAGCGTTCGAGTCGAAGTGATGAAGTTTGACGGCGGAAGCAGTGCTTCTTTGGTAGCTTCGAATGCTTTTCGTGCTTCGGACGTAAAAGAATGTTATCGTTGTTATGTCCACGCAGAAGATTGGTGAGCAGTAGCATAAGCACTGCGCAGCGTGGCGGGAATCGGCGATAGTAGTTGACCATGCCGTTGAAGTGTCGAATGGCGGTTAGAGTCGTTGGATGAGGAATGTCGCATATTGTCTGGACTCTGTTCTGCAAACGGCGGATATCTAGGAATCAAGTTGGTGTTCATGGAATTCATTGCGCCTCCGCACAAAATTGCACTTTTCGGGGTTGGCGGTGTTGTTGTGCGCTTTCAGACATTCAAACATGAGTGATAGATGTATTCGGTGTCCCTCTTCCCAGAAATTAGCCACTAGGATGTCCTCAATGTACGGGTGCATACAGTCTTGACCACCTACGACGGAGTTGCTGAAGCTATGAAATGTCTGCGCGGTGTTGCGCAGACCAACTGGCATTCGTAGAAACTCGAATACTCCAAATTGTGCAACAACTGCGGTTTCGTAGTTAAAATGGAATTATTATGTTGTTGCTAATTCCAAAACTAGGACTTCACGAGTAAGGCTTCGTGCTAGTTGGCACTTATCATGTGAAAATGGCCCCAGATGGACTGGAACTCAAAGCCTAGTGGGTCATGGTTGACGCCATAAGCACAATGTTACTGAGATCCGCGATCAACGCTTGGTACAGCGGAAGCGAATTCAAAGGTGGGCTTGGAGAATCCACTGTGTGGTTAGGTTTCTACGAGCAACCTCTATTGAGAACTCGGTTCACTTGAAGCGGTCCTCTGTCATTCCGTTCATAATGACCGTAGGTAAAATAGAATTAAAATGATGTTTTTCCTCCCAATACTGGCACCCTACGACCGCGGTTTTGTTCCGGTTTGGGCTCGGAGAGGGTATGTGGATAAATCAATCACGATAATAGATGTGGGGAGTCAAGCAAATGGAAGTAGAAGTTAAGAACCAAAAGGAAATATCTGAAACTTCAAGCAAACGGCGTCGTTTCGAAGTACTAACTCCTTCAATGTTGGTGCTAATGACAATTCGCTGGGTAGTGCGCCCATATATTGTCGACCCTGCCTGATAAACTAAGATCAGCTCTAACGCGATCAGATCTGGGCTTATGCAGCTTCCGAAGGTGACCACAAATAGATGGTATCTGAGCAGGAAAGAACAGTCCAGAGAGATCAGGCCCAAACTTGCTGGTAATAAAATGTACGTAAGAACCAGGTCTCAACGAATGCGCCTATAGTGAAGCGAAAACATCTGTAACCTGCCCAGCCTATCAAGATACGAGCGATGTCTCAATGTTGTACCATTTTTGTACCGACACTCAGAACTCCTTCAAGTATCATCTTGTCGCGTACCGAGCATGGAGAACAGGCCTGCACGCAATACCCAAGTTTGGCCTAATATAGGATGAGAACAATGTAACAAACATTTCATTTGTTATGGTGCCGAACGACCTTCGTATCATCCACAGCATTTGGAAACCATTGCGAGTAGCATTTGTCCAGTCCTAGTTGGATTTGAATTCAGAGGGTAGCGCGATATTCAAGTAGGTTTTTTCTGTCACTGGACGGAATACATTTCCGCCAAGTGCGTAAGGACTTGTTGAAGTGCTTGATCCTATGCGCAAAACCGAACACTTTGCAAGCTTGACTGGCAGTGGCCACGATTCTGGCCACTCCCAGATCTTGTCGAGAGCTGCCTGCAAGGCCGTGGGTCCAACAGAATCGCTCACTCTGTTCCAACATTTTAAGTTATCTGCAAAACATAAGGGACGGTACCTTAAGCTTTTCGAGAAGGTCATTGACATACAGTACTAAGAGTAGAAGTCCGAGATCCGACTCCTGAGAAACACCACTCAGGACGACTTGGCTGAAAGACTGCCAGGAACCCACTCAAACGCTCATCTGCGTTACTTCCAGAGAAGCGGAAATGCACTTCAATGCTTGGCGTGAGGCGCAGTAGGATGTTAGTTTAAATAAAAGACGGAAATGCGGCACGTCGACAAAGGCTTTAGAAAACCGGTGAACCCAAATTCCACCGCCTGTCCTTGATCCGCATCCTCAGTCCAGCACTCTCGGGCTACAAACTTATTAGACAAACAGGAGTGGCTTCTACGGAACCCATGTAGAGACGGACTGAGAAAACTGAACTCAGCTAAGTGCTTCTCCAGTGCAGCTCATAACAACTTCTCTAATACTTTCACTAGTACATTTGTTAGGCTAACCAGGCACTAATTTTCAGGTAGGTGCCTATCAGACTTTTTGAAAATAGGGCACACGATAGCATCTCTTCAGTCAGCAGGTAGAGAGCCGCTACGAAGTTAAGTCTCAGATACATATAATCGGTTTCTGCACAGCAACTCAGCCAGCTCGTACAAACCTTCGGGATAGTGGGCATTCATCCCGGAAGCTATAGTGGAATTCAGGTCATGCAGCAACTGAGTACCTATGGTTCCGAGATAAAAAGACCAAACAGAAAGGAATCTACTTGCATCTTGCCTGCAATTCGATAGTAGGCAGCAAAGATTAATGAACAAACGCCATAGCATACTGTTCCGCTGGTAAGCAGGCCTTGGCCTGATCAGTTGATACTTCATTGCCTTCAGGTCCAAACAGCACAGAGATAGGCGAATTTGTATTGCATCTGCATTTGATAAAGCCAAGGAACAGTTTCGGGTTTGTTAATGCGGCCCGCAGTTGACGTTTACATGCATTTCGCACACTTCGATAGCGACGATAGGTACATTCTGAGGGAGCTGGTACCTAAGTCCTCCAACGCCTTTACCGCCTACTGAGCATCCTGCGCGCCTCAGAGTCAAACTAAATAGGCTGTAGCCTTACTTTGTTCCACTACGAGATTTGAAGGTGGGGAACGAAATCTCGCAAAGCAATGATTTGAACATGTTCCATGCAACCTGGAAGGTATCATCTTCTGAAACGACACAGGGCTGATTTCCAGCCTTGTACCTGATGACTTGAAAAACAGCGCGCCAGATATTTAGTCTCCTGGCAATAGACGGTCACGTCCTTGACGTAAGGCGCTTTTGAATAATAGGCGAGCGTGATCAGAAGAGCGCACGACGGAATCATACACTGCATCTCGTACAAAGTCCATCGATTTCGCAAAGACGAGGTCCAAAATGGAAGAATTTTGTCCCTCCAAAAACCTATTTGGACTTCACACAACCTATAAAATGATGCTTGTAAAGATAGGTCAAGGAGATCATTAGAACAACGTCTAAACGCTGCTGTGCAAAAATTGCGCCAATCAATCTCAGGGACAATAACATCACCCATAACCCGATATATATTTGTCGCATGAGTTCAAATGAAATTATTGAGCACGCTTGACACAATTTTGGGTTTCTGTATACTAACACCATTTTGAATTACGTGAAAAAGTGTAAACATCCACCGCTAGAGCCTCGGCAGTTACTTCAAGTGAACTGAAGAAATTTGTTTGTGAAACAGTCAAGGTGGATTTGACATACAAAGCAACTCCACCTCCGCGACAGCATGAGGCGCGGTCAGCTCGCAAAAGGTTAAAACCAGGCGAACACATTTCACTCTACAGGATGTCAGAGAACAGCCACATCTCTTTGAAAGTAAGTACGTCTAGCCGGGAACTTTCTACTAGCGTGCCAAGCTTGCATATCTTGTTTCTCAGACTACACAGGTTGCTGAGAACTACTTTAAGGAAATTGGGATCGTGAGGCGGGGTTGGGGTGCCACCAGAACTGGCGCTGAAAACGCAAAAGTAGCCCTCGGGCTCACCACCCTGAATACCACCAATCGAAGACCCGGTTCACCCACCGCGCGACGGGCTTTGTGGCCCTTTATGGCGGCCTTTAATTTCAACCTATCGGTCAGTAGGAGGTCAGGTTGAATACTAACGCCAGAAGCCTTGAGTTCAAAAGCGAAAGGCAGAAGCGTATTACGCTTGTCTGGTGTTGAAAGAGCGACTCTCAGTAAACGGTGCTTGACGTTTAAAACATCAACCAGCACAGACCTAAGCCTAATGAGTTTCCGTACAGTTACGCCAGGAAACCCGGACGGTAGCAGATTGGAAACGCAAATCATCAAATATCAACACATTTGGAAGAGCGGCGGTGGACTCTGTGACATTCCTAAAGATGACACTACTATCCGGGTAAGAGTCACTGCGGCGGGGAGTGCCTACTCTACGCGCCACAGTCACAGAAGCCTGCGACTGGGTGGCTGGTTGCTTAGATGCACTAGCTGCGTAGGAAGAGGCTTTGAGAGGAGACGCCGAAGAACTCAATACTTTAGGCTCTGCAAGTGACTGCGTACCTGATCCTCTGTGCACTTCGATACTACCGCATTTTGGAAGTTTACAACTTCCATCTTCTTGTTCCGTTTACGTTTTCCTTGCAAAGTCTGCAATAGTTCGTCATTATCTGTGGAATTACGTACTTCTTTCAACTGTTTAGCGCAGACTAGCTCACACTGTGCTACTGTATAGGTTGTTAGATCGACGGAAGCAACTTGCGTGCCACTAGTGCCTTAGTTCACCTGGCCGAGAACAAGGAATGTAAGCAGGCGAGTTATTAAACCTTTAACTTTCCCATCCAAAGTTGTTAACCGCAAAGACAAGACCCTTTCCATGCTTGTAAGTATGGAAACAACAGAATCGAAGCAATCCTTCTTGATTACAAAGCGCTGAGCTTTAGGCTTAAAACAACATTCACAGCCATAAAGGAACCTCTCACTGATTAAAAAGTGAGCATGCTGCTAAGCAGGCATACGAGTGCATGCCTCATGAAAGCATCTACCTCAAAGACGTCATTGCATACCACCCGACAATTAGGTTACAGGTATGGAGCAGCACTCTAAGCCGCATAGCTAAGCTGAATCAGCTGTTTTAAGGCCCGGAGGCACACCCACAACTTCTCTACCCCTGGTGACAGCAATGGAGAAAGGTAGGAACAAGGAAAAGGGGAGGACCGGCTTGCGAAGGCATACAATGCATACAGGGAGGGCAAAATCGGATGATACTGCAAGAGAAACGTGTGCACCCATTTGAACTCACCAGGGGAACCCAATATGATGCAACTTTCAAGCTGCACAGTGTCCACACGAAAGTTTCCATGCAAATGAAGGAGTATTCAGCGTAGGCAGGGTGTAGCAAGCCGTATGTGGTACGGAGACTCCACATAGAATATGTGGTAACAATAAAAACACCTACAAGAGATCGCGAGTATGTTAGGAATTCGGAGCAAATTTGAAGCACAGAAAGATGTCAAAATCCAAAGATTTGTGCAGTGTTCTTCAAATAGCTTCGGAACAAGGAAATCGTTGAAGAAGAGCTCGAACGATGAAACATGACAGGCAGGCCGTGAATAAATAGTCCGACAAGTTGGCACTTCCAAGTCCTTTCGGATCACAAGAAAACTGACAAAAGCCAAATTTTATGTGCAGTGTTATTCAACTACTCTTCTCCAACAAGGATTTAAGTGAAGTATATCTAGAACGGTAAAACACGATAAGTGCTTTAATCGAACCGAGATATCTTGGATCAGGGAAAATTTGACAATAGGTAAATTTATATTCAAGTTTTTATTCAGGCATTGTTTTCCACGTTATTTCAGCTAAAAGTTTGATCAGTATGGCACAAACCGGGATAGTAACCAACGTACCCTGTCTCAGAGCGTCGAATCCGCGACGAGCGACCAATGAGTTTTCGGCATTGGGTGTCCTGAGACGACGTGGAGATACTTCATTCTTTCAGATCAAATCTCACAAAGTTCCAAAGGGGACATTACTATCGCCACAACCTATTTGGTTTTTTGTTTGTCAAAGAAAGCAGCAGGTGTGCGAAACGATTATAGCATATTGAATTCACACTACTGACAAGCATTGGAGTAGCAGGACATAAGTAGTGTGTTTCTCCAGTTGTTTCATTGGATGAGGGTTAGTATTGAACAAGGATATATTCTGGATACCAGCTCCGCTGAGGAAACGTGGCTCCACATGTCCCCGGGTCTTATTCCTTCGGGTTTACACTAGATATTGGTGTCTGTTTGGAGCTGCGGGTGATGCAGCGCAAGCCACCCATAAGGCCTCTGTAGGCGCAGGCCACATTGATAGGCAAATCCGAAACCGGATGCCGCAAACCATTGTGGATATGACAACCTCGCTATGGCTTCAAATACCGCTGCTACCTATAAGCACGTTTGGACCGTCAGTGGTCCTACCACACCCGACGGATACACCATTATGG
>CALYDF020005659.1:0-14119 GCA_944474145.2 Dicrocoelium dendriticum | reverse complement strand
CAACAGGACAGGAATGATGCTCCGCGTTCACATGTGAGTTGAAACTGGAAGGCAAATGCCTAGCAAAGCAAGGTGGGGGATGGCCAATAATCGGGGGTTTAAAAACAGTGGGATAAAATTGAAGCTGGAACGGCATGGTAGGAGAGAAAAAGCGTAAGAGGGGGAATAAGAAGATGGGAAGGCTTGAGCAGTAGCATCCAAACCCCTATCCACCCTGCTCGATGCAGCAGATAGGGCACCGTTGATAATCCTCTGCGGTGGCCAGAGCATCAAGAAATTGTTTGACGAAGGATTCATTGTATTGCGTCTGCAGGATACTGTCAGGTTGCCCAGGCCTAGACAGGAGAACGAATCGGGTTCTCAACCAAAGTCTTTGGTTCAAAAACCTTTCCGCAAGGTAGCGGGTTTGGCACTGGGCTACAAAGAGTCCGTTTTAAGGAATAAGGAGCCACCTCATTCCAACCCCCAACCTGGTGGACCAGGAGGCTGAGTTTGTCTGGCTTATAATCATTGACCAATCTGGTATGAGTGACTCTGAAGGTGCAAAAACACCACCCAGCATTGCTCATTGGATCGCTGAGGTACACAAACTATCACACCACGGTAAGGTCTAGCCTCCTTGCGATGTTTGGCACATCACAGTTCACCACAATTTCATTCTGTTTTGTTTTGGAGTCTTCCTAATCATTTGTGGGACTCGCTTGCCTTCCTTTCAAGACACAAATGCAACCCCAGTGACGGTGGCATTCGTGTCACTGTCGGTCATTGCAGTGGTAATCATGGAGTGTTAAAGAAATTTTGATGTTCCAAATCAATTTATGATAAATTGAGCTTGTCATGCATCCAGCTACACCCAGAATGACACAAAACAACCATCTCGTCCTTCCTGAGTTCATGAGCAGTGTCGAATTCCCTTTCTTGTAAAAACGCTCTGAGCTCTGTCCAAACACTTACAGACCTAGACTTGGCCCACGGCGGATTCCATTGGTCGTTGTTTGCAAGTACTCATTTGTGCTATAGCTCGACTCACTTTCCGATCGCTATAATATGCTGCTTTTCCGACTACTTCCACGCCACTGTCGTACAAAGGGCGTCGCGCTATATCACACCTAATCAGTTGACCATATGTGTTCCTGGCACTCACTTTAGTACCCAGTCTTACTTCTCTGTCCGCGAAAGTTAGATCCTGGCTTTTTAATTCTGTCAGCATGCTGGTTGATGGATATTACAAAAGCTCTTCAAGAGTGGAACGCGCCGTTCATAGCTTTGTCGGATGCTGGCAGCTTCCTCATATTACACTCCTAGTCGGCCGGTGGCCAAGTGGTCTGCGCACCTGGTTTGCAACCGTAAGGTCCCCGATTCGTATCCGCGTAGCGGTGGGCGTCCTCGCGGTATACTCAGCCTGCGCGCGACTGATGGTGGTCGCGCAGCAGCGAAGCACCGTTACGGCGTACAGCTGGCACCTTATTATTATTATTACACTCCTGAAAAGGCAGCTGAAGTTGTGCAACTTATCAGTGATATATCGAAGTAAAATGAGCGACTGGAAAGCCGCGCGCTGTGAGCGATTGTGTCGCTTGTAGAGCATTGGCATGTCGCTACAAATGGAGGTGGTATGGCACCAGTCCTTTCCAGTCGGATTTTATTATGAATTGCACACTAGTGAGTATTGACGAGCTGAGATGACACTGAGGCCAGTCGCAACGCCCTTAGTGTTACTGTTATGCTGATTCCCGTACTCACATATTCTGTGTCGAACTACCTTGAGTCCATGTGCCGCTTGCTCTCGATTCCAATCCTACTTGTTTAACTCGGTACACAGTGCAGGGGCAGTACCAAGCAAACCGACCTTGCTTCCTCTGTTATCGCTGCTTTTCTGTTAATATAGAAAACGATCGCTTCCTGTTAATGTGCGAATTCTTCGTACTATCCGCTACCTGATTTACACGCTTGGAATAAGGCTCTTCAGATCATAGTTAACCTATCAAGGACACATTCGACAGACGAGTGTCTTTCCACGACAGTAATACCTGACTTGCCACTACCCGATGGTATTTTACGATAGCTTCGTTATTGTCAGCGGGCATTTCCAATTTGGAGCTATTCTACTTTTCTACGTATGTTTAAGCAACTAGGCATCTTCTCTTTCTAAATGATCATTTTCCAGCATTTCAGCCTAAGTCAGCGGTGACTTGTGCCTCAATGAGTCTATCTCCTCTTAATGCGGTCCCTTCTGCCTCGCTGCTTGGCCCGGGTTATGGACCTGGAGTTTGGCCTTTGCGAGAGCGTTTGGCTTTGGCAACTGCTCTACTCGACGTGGAAAACCAGCAAGCAAGTTGGCCGGCTATCTCCAGGAGAATGGCTCGGTTTGGGACGATAGGGCGCCCAGATGACTGGTGCTCCGCGCGGTCTTGTGCAAAACAGTACGCCTTGCTGCTTGATTCCGCAGAACTAACTCGCCGACAAAAAACTCCCACAAGCGCCGAAGTATCTCGATTGCACATTCTACACAACGCACATACTACCCCTGTTGCAGCTGGTCTGAGCGTGACTGAACGTCTGGTGAAGTGTCTCACGGCGGAACGCGTGGAAGAGTTGAGACATCGAATCAGAAATGGACAAAAGTTTTACAGGTATCGATTCTTTCTTTCTTTTTATTACTGCCAGCTCTATTTTTGACGACACCTTGTTTCCTAGCCTGTGAATTCATTTTTCATCGCGTATATATGGTCCAAGCGATGACATTTATCTAATCGTCGACTGGAGTGCTGAATACTGCATTGTTGGTGCAGGTAGAAGCAAAATGTGTACAGCTTCACCAAAATATGATCAAAATGGTCAGTAAAGTGGACTCATTTGCCGTTACGCAGATGGTTCTCCAGGCTCTCGTTATATTAGAAAGGTGTTCAACTCGTAGTAGCATATGGATTACAGGTATGTGATCTCATTATCAACGGGGAGACTTTCTCCTCATCTCCTAGTAGCGAAGAGTAAATCAAGAAGCGTTATGAACTTCCATGGCCAGGATGTAATGCTTCCGCAAACTAATCTAATCACTCGCCGTTCGGAGTACAGGCAGTGAACAACTCGCTTCAACCACTGTACTACGACTTTGTACTGTTGTCTGCGTTTTCTTTATGGTGTGTGTGGCAGCGACATCAGCATGGATAAGTAACCGATATATCAGACACAGTAGGTCATGCCCAACTCACATCCGACTATGGAACGTAGTGTACGGTAGGCCCCTTAAACTGGAGAGTGTTCGTTTTCACTCGGTAAACCTTAAAAATGGGCAAGCACATTTTCCTGCGAATTTGAGTTGCAAGTTGGACTAACGTTGTCCCGCTAACAAGGCACAGATGCCTCTGATCCCGTCCAGCAGTGCACCATCGTTTCCCGGAAAAACTGTTACTCTCGTGCGCCTCTTACGATGCGGATAATTTGGGTTTGCAGGTATAGTGGTGTTACAGTAATGCTGATTGCATTTCAACGTTAAAGATGAGTTCGTTAAACTCAGTGGCCTTTGCAATGTTAGATCTGACTGCTCAAGAATGCCTCCGCGGTGCGGAGAACATGCGATCACCTGCATTAGCGGAAACTGGTGTAACTCAATTTTATAGCCAATTGTTGCCAGGTGGGTGACTCGGAAATTTTCCGTTCCTGGACGTGGTAGGTTTTCGTTTGACAAGCTTTCTCCCTATGAAGATCTCAAATATCTGCTTAACAACACTGCGAAGTGGCTGATGTGACTCACCACCACGTAAAGTCACTGCGCTTTCTCTTCCTGTGATACATTTATACATCAGCGGGCAATCTGAGCACCCAATTTTCCCTGTAATGGTGAGAAGGTTGAGCTCATCACACTTGTTATCAGCATATAACATCGTATGAAACCAGTGACCAGTCACCGGCTCCCAACTGGTGCGAAGCACATATCTCACCTTGCTATGTTGTTGGTTAGTTCCTTTGGCAGTGGTGCCCTAAGACAACCCACCAACTTCAACCTGAGCAACTGAGTAGTATCTCGTCTACGAGCTGTGTTCGATAACTTTTGGTCCTGAACTTTTAGACAAACTGGTAGTATGATGACAACTAGTTTATTCTTGCAAACATATATATATATATATATATATATATATATATATATATAATGTATATGGATTGGTGGCATCCATGTCCGGGTTTGCCTGTCACTGTGGCCTCCATGGGGAAAGCCACAAGGTACCTGCGCCTACAGAGGGACAATGGGTGCCTTGCACTGCATCCCCAACAGTTCCACCCACATACCCCATATCTGGTATAAACCCGAAGAAATAAGGTAAGGCATGTGGATGGAAGCCACGTTTCATCAACGGTGCCGGCTCACAATCCTTTAAAAAGTAAGACAAATCATTAATGCCTAATTGGGAAATCAAGCGTACTAGACGTACACAAGAAGGTGGCTGAGCCATAGCGTGTTCCACGCAGGATGGAACCATACTTTGAACCTTGCACCGTCACGAGGACGGCGCGGTCTGTACCCTCCATCAGCCACGACAATAGCTGGTTGATCTCTACTCAAATAACCGTCTTATTATAGAAGAAAATAGGCGAGTGGCAACCGCTTCAGACCATGTGCAGAGGTTACGTCAAAGTACTCAGAGCAGGCGCGGTCTGTTTGCGTACAATCTATTCGTGTTATCGACATATTTAGATCGCAACGTGAGGGTACGCCTAGATCCTTTACGGAGCTGGTATGATGCAGCGGGTGGCCAGCTAAGGTGTACGCACACCCATTACTAACCCTCCCCAGGCTCATAAACGAGTTGGCTAGGTTGACCTGGTAGGTCAGTTGCTGCAGATCACCGGGATATGCAGTAGATGTCCTGCTAAAAGACGTCATAATTGCCGGGAGAATCAGTAATGCTCCAAATCTTCAGATCATCTGCAATTAATGTGCAGGGCGATCGAAGAAGCTGAGTTACTTCGTTTATGTGGATCAGGAACAAACTGGGCCCCAGTACTGTGCCTTGGGGTATGCCGCTAGTGGACGGGTGCTATTCCGTTAGGTGGTCATCCTCCTGTACTCGCCATTTTCTCCCATTAAGGAAGTCACTGATCCACTGGTTTAGTGCGCCACCAACTCCACACTCTCTCAGCTTGTGGAGAAGGGCTTCATGGTTCACTTTATCGAACGCTCTACTGCTACTGATTTCCCCCTGTTCGACGCCTGCAACCATCCGTGCCACGTCAACAGCAGGTTGGTGATACAGGATCGGCCCTTCTTGAAGCCGTACTGTGCCGGCGTTAGATCTTTCAACTCTAATAGCTGGTGAGGACCCTTTTTCACAATCTTCTCGACCGCTTTCATCAAAACAGGTGAGACAAATAGGCCGGTAATTGTCCGTCTTGCCTGGGTCACTGCCTTTTGGAATCGACTTCATTACCGAGCATTTCCAGTCCCTCGGCAATGCACCCTCGGACAGCGATCTGTTGAACAGATCCGTCACGGCAGGCGAGATGATGGCTGATAAGGACCTTAAAATTAGCGAGTGAAGTCCATCGGGTCCGACAGGTTTTGTGCCTTCAAGACTGGTGAATAGACTGCGGACATCTTCCACATTTCAATCCATGCCATCGAGTTTAGTATGGTTTGCACACGTGGAGCTCGGCATTGGCGCATCGTACTTGTAAATACAGAATCGAAGTGCTCCGCCAATGCGGACGCACGTTCGTTGCTGGAGGTCATAGGCTGTCTGTCAGTGCTCTCTAACGTAGCTGCTTCACTTGCGAGCGTCATGCGCCGTTTCACGTAAGCAAAAGTCTTGCGGGCGTCTTCTGGGGTTGCAAGATCTTCAAACTGCTGAAACTTTCGCACATTTGCGATGTCGCATAGATTCCGCTGCCTTTTGTACGCATCAAAATCATCGATATAGCCAGACGCGAGGGATTTATTGCGCACTACGCGTCGCCGTCGATCCAATTGACCATACTTTATGGAATCAATATGGCATCACTGATCCAGCTTCCCGATACTTAAGCGGTACGAAACGAGCACCCAACGATAGCATACCCCCTTTTATAACAGTCCAACAGGCTTCAACAGAAGAATGCTGCAATTGGGACCAGTCCACCTCAATCGTGGTTCAATTTAGACCATCGATGTCCGTCTTCCTGTAATTGTAGGACTGCTTCGGCGGACCCGAGTAGGACACCGGCAATTCTAGGCTGGCTGAGACTATTAAGTGGTTGCTAACTACCGGAGGTTCCGGGACCTGAATACCGTATACACGTTTCTCGCAACTAGTTAATATTAGGTCCAAGCACTATGGAGAGGAATGTGGCGTAACGCGCGTCGGTTGACAGGCGTGTGCTGCTCCAGTTCCAAATACCCTCTCTGCAAACTGTGCCTCGATTTCAAGGTGCCCTGGGATATGCTGGGCCTCAGGCTACAGTATTCAAGGGAAGTTAACTCGCCCATAAGCAGGAAGCGGGGCCGATCCATGTAGTTTCTGACATACGGCAACCAATCCAGGCATTGACTTAGCGGGCTGTGATAAGCCGCACCCACAAACAGTTGACCATGTCACCGGCGGATCGAGCACCATAACCGTTCGCACAGGCCATCTTCGCTGGGGTAGGTGTGTACCAGTCTCCTGCATATCGAAGACCGAATGTATTACAGTACGCCGCCTCGATCGTTTGATAATCTGTTGCAGCGGAAGCACGAATAGTCACTGATCTGAAATTCCCGGGTGGTGACCTCAGGATTAAAGCAAGTTTCGGCCAGTCCTAGTACGTCCGGGTGACGAACGGCAACGAAGTGATATGCATCGTTACCTTTGTTCATTAAACTACGAACATTTGTGAAGGCTACGCGCAACCGCGGTTGGAACCGACGGACGCGCGCGAAACGTCATTGACCTATTGATCCGGGTTCGGCGGATCTGGAAAACTACCTTAAATTTACAATGTGGAGGTTGGTTTCTCTACTGTCAGCCTGTCGATAGCGGACTTAAGTTTCTCTATATCCGAAGTATCCGAATCTGGACCTACGTGTATCTTTGGACTACCGAGGCGGGATAGTATCAACCTCGGACTGGTTGCATTAACAAATGCGACTCGCAGAGGGCTTCCCCTCCTCTCTCCGAGACGGTTGATTTGCTTCACCCTCGACCCCTGTTCATTCGCCTCGAGAAGCCTATAAGTCAGACTTTGCAGAAAATCTATGTCATGGTCTTTACGAGCTTGAGAACTAGCCTTTATCGAGTCAGGCGCGCGATATATCATAAGGTTACAACGCCGCTGATTGATGGCAGTTGTCCTCTCTTTGTTGCTTCGCTGCATTCTCTATTGGCCTTCATCGCCTGCGCTATGCACACCGGTATGTTAGTGCCTGCAGGATGTAAAACAGGGACGCCAGCTGCGGCTCCAGAAACGTGTGGACATCAGTCTCTGAGCAGGTGAGTTTGTTCGAACGTAGTGGTGGCTGAGTTTCCGTTTGCTTGGATGAACTCACGGAGCTCCTCCCTATGGAACGTTTTGCCCGTCTTGTAGGCTCGTGCGGCTTCTCGGCTACTTGTGACTGCACAGTGGCTTGGCATTTCTTGCACAATATTTATTTAAGTCATTCTGAATTCCATACAGTCAAAATGTAGGAATTGGCACGACACATGAGGCATGTAACAGTTGGCTCTAGGCCCAACTAGTTTGCAACAAGTACCACAGGGAGTCAGCTTCGTCATTACGGATAGCTTAGCAGATGTGGCGCTAAAGGTGATAAATTGAACGATAAGTAGCGAATACAAATACCACAGTAATGTATACGGACACGACACTAATACAGAATAAACAAATTCCGAATCATAAAATAAACTGGATTTGACAAGGACTAACACGAAAAATCTGCTCTGCACAAAGGACTGTACGATGCAAACTGGCCTGCCAAGGAGAATTAGGTGTAGTGATCAAAAATTATCCCTGAAGCCTATACAATACCTCCTCGGTTTGTAGTACAGTTTGGAATGTCGTGGTTCAAGACCCAACAACTTTCGTTGCAACTGTCCACGTTGCATTATCCGTGTTAAGTGTACCATCCCGGCAAGCAATTAATTCGCGATTATTATGGTGTTGGTAACTCATGTCAGCTCCATATGTTACTCATGATAGTGAGTATAGCCATATTTCTGCTGTAACACTGCCCTCCCCTCTGCTCACCGTTTAACTGCTCTGCTCAGCCGGGAACGAAAACAGAACACTGAGCCTGCTAGACCGAAGTGTATTTGGCAAAGACCATGGGAAATTTCATAGATCAAAATCTCTCACCTATTGTAAGTTCCTGAGCTGACTCAAGCCATTTGCCTGGATGGATGTCATAACTACTAACATGCGGCATTGTCACGAAGTAACCTGTTTCATGTTGGCGGCGTGATTTCATCAGCTTCCCGCGTGACTTAGCCGTGTTGCTGCCCCTTGGGTAGCAACGCGTGTGAGGATAACGAACTGATTTCATCAGCTTCCGGCGTGACTCAGCCCTGCTAACGCCGATCAGGTACCAACCCGTGTAACGAACATAGGCGTCTCGGAACTGTGTCACATTCCTACGCTGCGGACTTCGATTATCTCCCTTTTCTAATTGAGTATGTTTGCGTACTCTTTTCGAACTCGCTTTTCTTCATAGTTTTTTGCCTGTGGGTCGACTTGTAGCCGTTGTAGTTGTCTCCGCTTTCGGGCCCCCGCCTGCATTGTGTATCATCCGATGCTTGCGGATTTTTCTGTGATCCACGAAACCGCCTAGCTTCCTCTTCCAAATCAAACATGTCTAGCAGCATGTAGTTCTGGGAAACTTTGAATCTTGCCGTGATTCGGCCTCCGCTGATTGGCGTGCCTGACCCACTTCTCATTTCCTACCATTAGGTCATATATGACTCGGCTGTTTCTGCGGATCACTCTTCCAGTCGACCACTTCCTCGGTCCTCGGAAGTCTCGCGCGTACATCATGCCACCAATTTTGAAATGACGGATCCTATCTGTCAGATTTTCCTCCGCTTGACAACTGCAATGCTTTCTTTCCTGCTTGGCACAAGGTTATGGAACAATGTCCGGATCTTCCGTCTAAATAAAAATCCAGCAGGGGCTTTTCTATCTGGGGTGTTTGGGTTTAGCGCATTCTAGTACATGCCAAGGAAAGAATGGATCGCGTCCTTTGCGATCTTGTTTTGTCCCGCTTTACACAGTGCACGTGTGAAGGTATCTACGAACCGTTCTGCCTGTCCGTTTAATTGCGGATGATAGGGTTTTGAGAACGTCTGCTGAATTCCTTTCACTTTGCACCACTCGCGAAAGAAGTTGAAGTGAATTGTGTACCGTCGTCCCTCACTATCATCTCTAGCTGTCCAAAATACTGGTATAGCTTATCCAGCTCGTTGATCGTGTATTGGGCAGTCTGACTTTTCTTCTGGATCACATCGGGCCATTTGTAGAAAGAGTCCACCAAAACAAGATAGGCTTGATCGGTGATTGATCCCACATAATCTAAGTGAATTCGTTGCCATGGCTTCTTTGCTTTGCCCAGTTGCCATGGGCACTTTGGAAGTGCCTTCGCCGTTAGTTGACAGGATTCACATTTTTGAAGAATTGTTCAATATCTGAATCCCTTCCGAGCAAGTCAACAAAACTGTGTACCTGGTACCTGGATGTTCAGTATGCAACTGCTGTAAGACTTGCCTGTTCAATTTCTTTGGCACCACCACTCGGTCTCCAAACATCAAACGATTGTCCACAACGGACAGTGACCCACGTCAGTCAGCCGGAATAGCACCATTTTCCAATCTGTTTGCATGTAATGCATCAATTTCTCTAGGGTTCTGTCTAAGGAAGTCTGCGCGAATAGTGTCAGCTGTCAGTGGTAATCCTTTTACAGTATCGGTCAGGATTCGCTGGACTTCTGACCAGAACTTGATGGCTGCAATCATACAATCATCGTTCTCCTTTGGGTGCGTATTGATGAGATGAGAAAGGGCATCCGCTTGACCTATTTGTTACGTAGGTCAGAACCGTTCACTGAAATCGTACACCCTTCTTTATAACCGATTCGCGGTAAAAACCGGAATTCCTTTGTTAGCCGAATGTCGACAGCGATGGCTTATGATTAGTCAGGAGTACATATATTTATATTTATTCAGTCTGTTAACAGACATTGTGCGAGCAGAATCATGGCAGAAGAAAAAAGTGAAGAAGATAAGAACATGAACTGCGATTAAAAACATGGAAAGCTTTTTTATGTCTTTACGCACGCCAATTTGTATTTTTCGTTTTCTTTTGTTTTGTGAGTTTTTGTGCATCAAAGGGATGGTAACTTGGCAGAACAACTTTGACACCACTGATGTCTGTTGCTGGCTATGACGTCTAATGTTTCCAACCACTGCGATTCGACATCTCGTGATCCCTAACCTGGAAGATGGACTGGTCCGACTGCCGCCAAACCTGTGATTGATTTCTTCATGCTCCTTCTCCACGTCATTGGCTGTCCACCGCGGCACTTTTTCCAATCGCTCTCTGGGAGTGTAAATAGCGCTCGAGGTGGAACGCGATGGTCTGGCATGCGCAAAACGTGCCCGAGCCAACGCATGCGATGTCGGAGAATAACCTCCTGAAGACTGGCACTATTCGCCCCAAGCACGCGGTCTCGCACCTATGCGTTGCTTACATGGTGTTGCCACCACACTGGAGGAATCTTTCGTAGACAGCGATTGTCGAAGACTGACAGCCGCTTCATATCTTCCGTGCGAATAGGCCAAGTCTCACAGCCGTACAAGAGTACTGCACGGACGGAATCATTGTACACCCTGCCCTTGAGCTTGAGACTGACATCACGACGACGCCATAGGTGTCCCAGTTTGATGAATGCAAGGCGGACCTTTGCAATCAGTTGTGAGACTTCCTTTCCGACATCGTCACCAGTCGTGATGCAACTCCCTAAATAAGTAAAGCAAGGGACTTGCTCCAGAACATTTCCAACAATAGTGAGCGCCGGTTCAGGCACCTGCCAGTTCTGGAGCAGCGTTTTGCATTTCCTCAGAGTGAAGCGTAAGCCGTTTTTAGACGCCTCCATCGCCAACCGGTCCAAAGCGCTCTGGACGGATTGTGGGTCGTCCCCCAGTAAGGCGATGTCATCGGCGTAGTCCAAGCCCGTGACTCTGTCTCCAGGGAGGAGCTCAGCACCGCTGTCCTGGACACCTTCCAGTGCTTTTTGGTGAACATGTTCGATGGCGAAATGGAAGAGGAGAAATAGCGCAACCTTGGCGAACACCGCTGGTCACAACAAATGAAGAAGAGTGCGTGCCGTAAGCCCTGACTTTGCCCGACGTGTGACTGTAAAGTTCTTTCAGTATAGTTATAAACTTGTCGGGCACACCTTTCTTCAGTAAACAGTTCCCCAACGCAGATCTGTCTACTGAATCAAATGCCACTTGGATGTCCAAAAACTACGATTGTTGGCCGCCGGTGGATGTGACGAATTTCGAGAACTTGCCGAAGCGTGAAGATTTGGTCGATGCGGCCACTGCCTGGACCAAATCCGGCTTGTTCTTCTCGGGAAGACTTCTCTCTAGTCGTTGAAAGCCTACTAACTAGGACCGACACGAGGATTTTGGACGCGACAGAGATTAATGAGATTCCACAGTAGTTGCAACAATCGTCGCTGAAGCCCTTCTTGTGAATCGGAACAATGATCGATTCTCTCCATGCGTTCGGAAACTTCTCCTTAGTCGAAACTTTCGTGAACAGCGATATTATTTTACTGATACGTACACTCCCGCCATCTTTGAATAGAGCCGGTGGTAGGCTGTTGCGACCCGGTTCCTTGTGACGTTTCAAAGATTGGATTGCATTTCGGATCTCTGCTTCATTTGGGGGTGGATGTAGAGACAGGCCAAGCATCATACATTGGGGCTGGAGGCGTCACATGGGGCTGTGTTGTATGGTTAAATAGAAAAACGGAATGCTCTGCCCAGCGACCCAATCGCCTGTGAAGGTTGGTGATCTTCGTGCCGTCTGATTCGCAAATCATCTGGCTGATAGCGCGGAAATTGCAACCATTAGCCCTGTTGATGTAAAATAGACGGCGGAAGTTGCCAGTTGATGCAGCGGCTTCATCTCATCAGCTTGTTTTGACCACCAAGATTCACGATCAGAGCGAAGGCTTGCTTTCAGCTGTTGCGTAATAGAACGGCGGTGTTCGTTGTGCTCTGTGCCAGCAGGCACCACCCGTCGGCGATCTAGCAATTCCGAGGATCTTCACGAGATCCAGCTTTTAGGAGTGGAGCGAGCGAGGTCACAGCTGAACAAACCGGTCGACAGTAAGGCTTGTTGCAGACTTGACCAGTGTTGATCAACATCCAGAGTGTGAGAGAGCGAGGTTTTCACGAAGCCTTTGTTGATACTCCTTTTTCACCATTGGGTCCTCGAACGTGTAGGTGTTCAGTTGGGTGTGTTTTGACCTAGGCGAACCACCGAAATGCATGCAAACGGTCGCGCAAATCAGTGCATGATCGGTATCGAGGCATGTTGACCCAAATGATCGGCAGTCGAGTACGCTGCCCTGCCACCCACGACTTATAGCTATGTGGTCAAGCTGTGCCCAGCGCTGGGTCGATGATGGGGGCGTCAAGTGGCCTACTAGCGTTCAGGATGATGAAAGCTGGTGCTGGAGAGGAATAGTTGATGATTAGCACACAGACTGAGCAGTCTGTCTCCATTGTCTGAGCAAACATCATCATATCCATGCGGTCCCCCGAGGTGGCGTTCACATGGCAGCCGACGACCGACGCGCGCGTTGAAGTCATCTGCCAAAACATTGATATCTGTCTTAGGAGCCCTTAGGAGCAGCTCATGAAGATTCCGGTAGAACTGGTCTTTGATGGTTTCCGAGATACAGCCATTAGGGCGCCTAGGCAGAGATCACGAAGAGAGCACGCTTTTCGACTCGACGTCTGCTAACTTTACACGAGCCATGGAGCCTCATCGCACAAAGGCGGCTATTGATCGGAATCCAATCAATGAAAGCAGTCTCTGCTCTAGCACTGAGGGCGATTCCAACACCAGCTTGTCCAGATGCGACAGACTCGGCGTCACCAGAGAGGCGTAGATGGAAGCGGGTGCGTGGGTGGAGCGGTGACACCAGCTGGTAGACCGAGTTAGAGTCCTGAAGTCGTGTTTCAGTCAGGCAGCAGATATCAATTTCAAAGGTCTCTAGCGTGCATGCAAGTCCAGCTTGCTAACCGATCTGCAGTAATGTGCGTAAGTTGAAGGCTGCAAGTCTGAACTGCCTTCCGGTTTGCAGGAGCGAAGACGGTAGAATCTGGGACCGGCAGCTCGCTGTTGAGTACTGTGTGGTTGAGTTGGCAGATGTCACGGGAACAGGTTCATCAGTGTAGGTGGAGTTGATCGCCATAGAGGAATAAGGTAAAATGGGTATGAATGGTACAAGGGAGGGTTAGGTAAAATAGTGGCGTGTGCTTGTGCATTTGGCATAGTGACATGAGTGAATAGCATAGTAGCAGCAAGGGAGCGGGTGAATGGTTGTGATTTTAAGTCCATGGTACGTCAGTGGGCGAGATACTACTCGGTTGCCCAGGCTGAAGTAGAGGATTGTTTTAGGGAGCCATATCCAGACCATTTGATCAAGGATCGAACATACAAAGCAGCATGGCGATGTGTGGGCGTCACAACCTGTTGGGAGCCGGTGACCAAACGAGGGGTTCATACGCCAGGGGCCTAACACACCCTTGAAGTACAATGCCACTCAGAGAGAGTCAAGGAGCAGTGACTTTATTTAGTGGCGAGTCACATCCGCCACATCACAACGTTGTTAAACAGACATTTGTGGCTTCTTATAGGGAGAAAGCCTGCCAGGCGAAAACCCACCCCGTCCTGAAACACTGCCCCCGAACCATTCGTTGAAACGGGATAATCCCGAACTACTCAGATGGCACTACGAGGACATTAATCGCCAAGCTAGTCAGGAGTGTGAAGCGCCAGCCATAGAGCATCTTATAGAACCGCGTCATAGCGAAAACGATTGCGAGTGCTTCCTTTTCAATCTGATTATACTTCTCAGCGGATGTTAGGGATCGTACCG
>CALYDF020005658.1:0-14153 GCA_944474145.2 Dicrocoelium dendriticum | reverse complement strand
CATCGTCACTCGTTTCACTGCCATATAGAAGAAAGGATAGCACCATAGCTTTGTACACCATCAGCTTCGTGCCAATGCTAAGCTGATGGTTGTTCCACACTCGGTACTCTAGCTTCCCGAACGCCGCCACTGCCTTAGAGACGCGGATACGCTGCTCACACTGTAGCTGCTGATCAGTCGACATCCCACTCTCAAGTTAGCAGAAGCGGAAGGTGGTTTTCAATATTTCTGCACCAATGCTGAATTGCTGCAATATTGAAGATTGCACTTCCGTTGAAGGCCAAAAGAGACAGACAGTTTTGCTTGTGTTGATGGGGAGCCCGAATTTCGTCGCTGTCGAAGCCAGAGCACGAATCATGTGCTGCAAGTCATCCGCGCTGTGCGCAAACAACGCACAATCGTCAGCAAACAGCAACATACGAGTAATTGTATTACAGACTAGGGGTTCTCGCACCGAAACGACGGATGTTTAAAGACCCACATGCAATACGGTACTCCACACGAACAGCACAGGCCGATTCAAAAGCACAAGACATCGTGGCATGAAGATAGATATTAAACAGGGCAGGAGCTAAGACACAGCCTTGCTTCACAGCAGTAACAACTGCAAAGTGATCCGAGGTCTCTCCACTCAGCTGCACCCTCGCTCGCATATAACTGTGCGGATTTTCAATTAAACTTACAAATTTACGCGGGCAACCAAACATACCAAACACCAGCCACAATGCCTCGTGGTTCACCGTATCAAATGCTTTGGCGAATTCAACAAAAAGCGATTACAACGTCCGGTGTCATTCTCTGCACTTCTCCTGCAACTGAGGAGCCGCAAACACCATATCTATAGTGCTGCGACCCGAACGGAATCCACACTGCTCCTCCGCCACGTTAGGTTCCACAACCTGACTGACGAGGCGGTTGAGCAGGATTCGGGCAATCACTTTGCCCACACAACTCAGCAAGTTGATGCCACGATAATTCGTGCAACATTGTTTGCTCCCTTTGCCCTTGTACAGTGCTAGCACGAGGGCACCCTTCAGCTCAGCAGGCAAATCCTCCTCAATCCATACGCGTTTCAACAAGTAGTGCAGTGCAGACAGCAAGGCGGGTCCACCGTGTTTCAATACTTCAGGCGGGATTCTGTCGGCTCCGGCACACTTGCCGTTTCGCAGCTGAGCATGTGCTCTTTCCGTCTCATCCAGTGTCGGCGTGGCTACCGCACTCGCTTTCACATCGTGCTGCAAGGCCGTTCAATGTGGGCTAGTCCATCTTTGAAACGTTGTTTAAGAGACTGTCAAAGCGGTTCCGCCAGATCTGCATTATGTCTGCAGGCTGTGTGCAGGTAGCGTCTGAACTACCATCGATCAGTGTCCTCAGCGGCTCCAATCTCGGTCCATACACCGTCTTCAACGACTCAAATAATTGCTTGTGTTGGTGGCGTTCGGCGTAGCATTCCATCTGCTTCGCCTTCTCCGTCCACCATGCATTTTTAATGCGACGGAGCTCTCGGGTCAGTCGCCGTCGAAGTTTGCGAAACTGACTCCTCCTCCCCAAGTCGCTAGGATCTGCAACATGTGCAGCAAACGCTGCATTCTTCTCCGACACCAATGAGCCGATCGTCGCATTGTTCTCATCAAACCAATTAGGCCGCTACAGTTTGCGAGCCCAATAGTCTTATTGGCAGCAGCTGTCACCTGGTCGCGAAAGTGGTGCTACAGGTCGCTCACTGCGTCTATACAGTCCACATCACACTGGCGTGCAGCCATCGCCTTCTCCAGTTCAGTACGTTTCTTCACAGTACCGAGGGAGAGAATGTTAAATTTGCGCCGATTCACAGCGGGAGTGCAATACATAGATTTACGAAAATATATGTACAGTTTGGTGCACAGCAATTCGTGAGCAATACCACACTCAGCACCACGCAGTACACGTGTCATGCGCACTTCACGCATATCACGCTGACGTACGATGACATAGTCGAGGAGGTGAGCGTGAACACACCGCGGATACGTCCAAGTTGCTATGTCCCTCGCACTCAGTGCAAACCGAGTGTTCGTGATCGTCAGGCCGTGAGTGACACACAGTGAGAACAACCTGTCACCGTTCGCATTCTCTGAGCCAATGCCATGCGTACAGATAACATTTGTCCACACCGATGCATTATTACCAACGCCCGTGTTGAAATCACCTAGCAGAAATAGTCGGTCGCTCCTCGGCACAGACCGTGTCACGGAGGTCAGCTGAGTGTAGAATTGATCACACTTGTCATCAGGATAACACATGGTCGGACCGTACGTGCTTACAAAAGTGGCAAACTTACCTCTTCCGAGTCGTAGGCGAACAGTCATTAGTCGCGCGCTGATGCCTGTTGGTTCAACCACCACTTGGACATTTAGGCGATCGGATATTGCAAATCCGACCCCATGTTCACGTGGTGCTGAGGTGGCTTTGCCCACCCAGTAAAATGTGTAGCCAGCACCTGCTTCATGTAACTTACCTTGCTCAGCGAGCCGGATTTCACTGAGCTCCGCAATATCGATTTGGTAACGCGCCAGCTCGATTGCGACCAGTGCAGTGCGTCGCTCGGTGCGCTCACTGGAGTTCCGGTTCAGTAGTGTGCTCACGTTCCTGCACCCGATGCTGAGTGCTTTGCGCGCAGGCATACGATTGCATTGTTGGCAATCGCACGCGAGGTGGTCGTTGTGCTTCGGAGGTTTACTTGAGGGACTCCGCCCGGAGCCTTTGGCTCAAAAGCCTTACCCACAAGGCAGTGGGTAGTTTGGAGGTTTGTTTGAGACACTCCGTGCGGAGCCTTTGGTTCATTAACCTGACCCACAAGGCAGTGAGGAGCAGACCCAGCTGGGGAACGTGACTGCAGAGACAGATTGGGATCTGCTTGGCTGTCGTCACACACAGCCTTTGAGGTACTGAAAGGATTTACATATGCTTTACGACCCTAGTAGGATACACCTGCGAACACGGCCAGACGCAGGTGGGTTTTGGCGGGTTTGCATTAATTTGACCAGGGGCTGCCTGGCTTGAGGCGGGCAGTACAAACCATTGAACACCCGGAGGTGTCTTCCCACCGTCAGAGACAATGCGTTGCCCACGTGCCCCACGCCAATCGAGCTGTGAGATTATATCCCGTAAATCTGTTGTCTCCAATGGCTAGGTTTTACGGGAAGAGGTCTATCGACCACTCCCTAACCTCCGAACAGGATGGACTAGGATGCTGTTAGGGCGCCCACACCTGACCGGAGAAGGACTTGGGTCCTCAGCCAAAGCGTTCGATTAAATGTACAGCCGAAAGGCAGCGGGTCTAGCACATGGTCAGTTTATTGACTCATGCGGATTGGTGTCCTGTAGCTTAGCAGGGAGAGGGGCGAAAACCTACTCCCCCCCAGCGGTCACCACGAGAGGGCGTCCAGAACATGAGCCAATAGCGCAACAGTAGCAGCACTGGGTAAATCATCTGTCAGGATCTAGCCACCACTAGTCACATTGCACCATAGGCTCTCCCGCCTATAACAGTCTAGTATAACAGCGGGGTGCCACGTTTCTGTAACGAGGATTGCTTGCAGCTCGTGTAAATGTGCAAGCACACTTAGGAAATACCGTTTGGTTCTAATCCATCTGGTGTCAATCAAAAGTAATGTAATTATACCATAAATGGTACGATCAACTTGCACGTCACAGCTGCGTGAGTCATTGTAATCGCGGGTTATATGAGCAGTAAATATGTCTGGGAGCTTTGGGAACGAGTTCATTGCTAATCACCTTGCGGGTAGGGGTAGTGTGCAGTCCGCCATCGCCGACATACCTTGTGAAAGGAGAGGATTGATGTATCAAGAATACATTGCGGTTGACTTGGCGCTGTGATTACCTGGTCATGTGAAGAAATTGCAGAAATAACGGATGCATATATTTGGCATCTGCAGCATATGTAGGGAGTTTAAATGGCCGCGGTTCCATACGCATATATATACCTTATAAAATTACTACTGCATTATCTTTTGGTACAACTTTATAATGTCAGCCACACGAGCGTATTCCAGCACCTTGTCTTATAATATCATTGTAGCCGTTTACATGAAGTATGTAACCGAAGACATGGGAAGTGCGTTACTATAAGCCTGGTGATCCTATACCCTATCTGCCTGCTCACTTCCATTGCATTACGGATGAGCTGAAGTAAAGAAGAATAAAAGTGACTTCTTACGTTCCCGTGGACATCACCGCAGTTGTCGCATACTCCTTCAGTTCATGGACGCTGTGACTGCAACGGACTTTTTATAGTCTTGACGTTATGTAGAAGTACTACTGTCCAAGCACTGCGCGTCGCGAGAGACCAAACGCCCCTTCAAAGGCAAGTCTGGCGGAGCCGAGCCTAATTTTCCCTTAATGGAATACAAAAACAACCTATGACATGGACAAAAGTACTCCAAGCAAAGGTCTACACCAGTCTGGAAGTCACAAGCGGCTCACAAAATGGGACCATTTTATTGATTATAAACGCAGATGGAATCTCTCTATTACATCCAGTGAATTGAGTGCTAGCTTCAAAAGTTTGTCAATTGCATCCCTCGACAACGCAACATATCACTTTGCTACAAAAACTACTGTATTGCTAAATGCCACATCATCGCCGAAGACAGCACAGCAGGGCCAATACATAGTGGCTACGCACGAACTTCACTCGGTTAATTCAGGTAAATACGGAAACCAACCAAACGCTGTTCTCCCATTTATCGACGTCCTTGCAGCTTGTTGTCAATAATTTGCAGCACGACCCGCGCACGCTAACCTTGACATGGACAGCTATTACAGGCAGCCAAGTAAGCAGACATTTTTGTACGCAGTGACATACATTGCTGCCGACGTGCAAGCTACGTCGATATATGTTGTCATCAGAAAGCAGCCAGATCCTGAAAACCTGTTGGACCATGACATCCGCTCGACAACGCATGTTTATAATGCATTTACAGTTCTTACAACAGCACAATACGCAGTCATCGCCTATGGTGAAGCGCAAGTGCCGGTCCTGTCCAGGGTGGATGTAAACAGCATCAACTTGCCTTGTTTGCGGACAACATGAAGATGTGGAGAGAAATTGACGTTCCCGATGACTGTGGCCTACTTCAGCAAGATCTCAACCGCTTATCCACATGTTCTGCAGAAGTTCTTCTCCCGGTCAACCCAGCCAAGTCTGTATTTATGAGCCTGGGGAAGAATGCTAACGGCCGAAACTACACTCTTGACTGCCAAACGCTATATCTCACACCCTCCGTGAAGGACCTAGGTGTACTCTCACGCTACGATTTGAAGTCCGTGGACAACACGAACAGGCTATATCGGAACGGACTGCGCATGCTTTGGGCGCTCAAACGTAGCTTCGGCAAATGTTCTGAAGAGGTTGCCACTCGCCTGTTCTCTTCTATCATTAGACCAATGCTAGAGTACGGTTCACCCGCCTACTTTCCGATTACCCGAGGCGAGGCACAAAAGATCGAACGGGTCCAACACGTTGCTACCAGGCTCATCCCGAGTTTACGTGGCTTTGGGTATGAAGACCGGTGCGAGAAACTAGGACTCTACACCTTGTCCTTCCGTCGGGTGCGAGTCGACCTCATTATGACATACCGAATCCTACATCTCGGTGAGTTCCCCATGCTAAGGCCAATACTGCACTTACGAGGGCCATGCAGCACACAGGGACACAGACACAAACTTGTCGTGCCGGACGTGAAATGTGTTCACCACCCACTGTGCTTCGAACGGAGAGTGGTAAACATTTGGAACAGTTTGCCCGAACATGTGATTGAGGCAACAGCTGTGCAACAGTTCAAAACGTTGTTGGATTTGTATTTTGCCTCTATTCGATTCAGAGAACGACTGCACACTTACGATGATATGTCACATTTGTGAATCCTGAAATATCGTAAGCCGAATATTTTAAATATTACATGAGAACGACAATGATATTCACGGTTGACAACTTTTATAACGTTTTTCGCCATATTTCGAAAGAGTTGTACAGAATCCATTTCTACTTGCTCTATAATACAGTAACCAGTATCAGTATTCAATAATACGTCTCTGATTCATGACTGACACAAGTAGGTGGCATATAGATGTCAGCCAATATACTGTGTGCGGTAATCAGTCAAACACCTCAAATTACTTTGTGGGATTAAGCGGATGAGGCAAATCAGAACGTGCTAGTGCAAATAAGGGCTCCACTGACTACGTTACGTGTTGTGCATGGGCTGTCAACCCGATGGATCCGACAACATCATCCATTTCCAAATAATGCCAAGTTTCTCGCAATTTAACGTATTTGGCTGGTAACATATCGGTGCGCGATAGTTGATCTAAATTTGACAGACGTGAGTCTATGTTGGTGCTAAGCAACGCTGGCTCGCTCAGAGCTCCATTTTTCTTTCGAAGAGCTTCCCTACCTCCATTACAATCTTTTAGCACATAATTAGTACGCGACTTATGAACTCTTTTTACGTTTCCAATAACATCCTTGCGAAAATGCTTCATTCAAAATCAATCAAAGAGAGAATTACCAAAGTGTGACCAGATGGGACATGGAGGTGCGGGTGAAAATTCTCGAGGCACTACCCCACATGGAAACAGGTCCCCGGGAAAAGGCTTCACGAATTCCCGTATTTCTTCACTTGTTCCTTCTTACTCTACTTCATTCTCCACCGAATCTGTTGTGCGTCTAGTTCCTAGTTAATACGACTGTACCGTCTTACTGTCTTACCCATATTTCCCAATTATTTACTGCTTAGACTGTACCCAATATGTGTCATTGATAAATTCAGGTGCAACCAGAGCACAGAAAGTAGCAATAAATGGGCACATTAACTCACACACGCAGAATTTGCACGGCAAATTCCCCTGAGTCATTTGACAAATTGGGTAGGAACGTGGGCTCAGTAACACAGGCAATCCCCGCACTCAGACAGTCATCACATGTTGCATGGGTACTTCGCTAACGCTCCAATCAATTGCCGCCGCTCAGACCTGGTAACCATTTCACCTGAGCTTCAGGCAAGCCTTTCACGTACTCACTCCGGCTGCGCGATGACATTGAGTGTCTGGTTCTCAAGCCCCGGAACAGTGACAGCCCGCCTATGCGACATCACGTGCGTTGATGGACTCGCTGTGTACTATGATGGCCTACTTGGTGAAGACAGTCAAGCCTGGTTTAGACGGTTTTAGCCATCGTGGTTTCGCACATGGCTGCCTGCTAATGTCTACTGTGCTAATGTACAGCGAAACAGATTTCGTCCACAACTGGTGTCATCCACGGTTACCCTACTACCTGATCCAGGCAAGTTAGGAATCCTAGTGTACTAGGCGGAGGCTGACCGAAGTAGTTCTGAACCGGCCACGCTGAATTCGCTCTTCGACAAAACTGGCAGACACAGATCCAGGAAGGTGGTTCTGCTACGATTTTAAAGGCTGTGCATACAACGCCAGTCGTGATTGCACCATCCCAGGTTCAACTAAAACCATGAGCAAATAATTTATGATTATGAGACTATTAAGATTTCCTTCACAAAACAAGATGCATCGTTCAAGGCTGTAAGTCGATTAATCCAGAACAACGAACAACTGCCAGTGTCTAAAGTGCAAGAATGAACAACAATGAGACAAATGATCTAAATTCAGCCATTCGGTATAAGTTGCTAAGCCGTTTACATATAATTAGAGGTTTGGATTGCATACATAAATCATCAGGATGTAATATACACCACGTGCATTTATCTAGCCGCAAAATTATTGACACTCATCATTGTACGCAATGTGGAGCAATCAGAACAACCACTTTTGGCGCTAAGCAACTGTTCCCACGCAATCAAAATTAAAGTTGAGCAAAAGTCTCACAACACCTTTCAATTTTAGATGTTCGCTTAAAAGAAACTTAAATGGTACATTCCCTACGTTTGACATTGTGTCCTGTGAATTACAAACAAGCTCCGATAAGTAGCTAGCTATGCTCAGAGAAAACGATTGCATGTGAGCCCAACGCGTCTCCTCTACAGTACGCGAAATATTACATCGGGAATAGTTCCTAGCAAAGCGCTCAAACGGGAACGCGAAAACCCGGAACGAAAGAGTGCCCGAAGTCTCTAAGAAAAAGGTGTTCATAATGACGAAATTAGAAGCAGAATAAAATGACAGAAGATTCAGACACCGCCTCCGTCAATCAATAACATGGGTAGTACACTGAGAAGCAGGTGGTTTAGCACCAAGTTAAGAATTTTCTTTTAACAATCACACCCATTTACATGACAGACACTTGTGCCCTAATGATAGTAATGCTAGTACAAAGTTTTATGTATATGTATATATATACATAAGTATATATATATATATATATATATATCTATATATATGCATGGAACTCTAAGCATTTGAACTCCCTACATACGCGGCAGATGCCAAAGCAATGCACCCGTTATTTCTGCAATTTCTTCCCATGACCAGATATAATCAGCCCCAAGTCAACTGCAATGTATCCGTGATACATCAACTCCCTATTTTCTCAGGATATACCGGCGATGACGTACGGCACCATACCTTTACACGAAACGTGATTAGCAATGGACTCGTATCCAATGCTCCAACACATATTTGCTGCTCAAATAATCCGCGATCACCATGACGCACAACGGTGTCGCGAAAGCTGACTCTACCATTTATGGTACGTTCTCATTACGTTTGATCGAGGCCAGATGGATAAACAACAGACGGTATTTTCTAAGCATGCATGCACATTTACACAAGCTGAAAGGAATCACCATTACCGAAACGTGGTACCACGCTGATATATTAGACTGCAGTCTAATTACACCCGTCCTTAACACCTTTTACGTATAGTTCGCTGTACCAAATAAGGTGGAGCATCTCTCATGCAACTCAATTAAATCTGTGCACATGAACTGTTTGAGCATCCACCGCTTACAAATGTCCTTGCTTCTCACTGGTTCTCCGTCTCAAGAGCCTCAGTTTGCTTGCAACCGCCAAATTCATCAACCATGAATATTCTCCGCATCACCTCAGTCGTCGATTTTGCATCGAAATAGACGCAGAAACAGAGCATAATTTTAGGGGATTTTAACATACCCAAGATACACTGGTCTTCCCAGGTTTTCCTGTCTATACACAGCCTTCAGTTTTTCAGTCAGAGTTAGTTGCACACAGTGAGTTACCATACCAACTAGGTTGGAGAACACATTAGACGTGATGCTTACATTGGATATGGCCAAAGTACAAAGAGACGTTTCAGAAAACATCGCTGGTAACGACGACAGCATGATACTCTTAAGTTTCACCGTTAAAATGGTCAGCACACAAATATATACTTCCGACTACACAAGCCGCAGTGTTAGCTAGAAACTCTTCCATCAAACAATCTGGTCCTGAGATTGAGATGCATTCTTTCTCTCCAATAATGCATGCATAACCGTAAAATACTTATATCATTAGTGTCACTGGGCCATAAACCTCGTTGTTGCGAAGCAACACGAATCAGTGACGTTTAAAAATAAACAGCCGAACATTCGAGGAGTCAGAAATCTAGCAAGCTGATCGCGCACTAAAAAATGGATAAGATGTTTAAAAATGATTTCCCAGATTCACGGACTCGTTTCTTAAAGCAAACACTTACCGTTTTAGGGGAGAACTCAAGAAGATCAAGCAACCATACGGATGACATGTAAAACAAAATACGTGGACTGACCTCCATTGAAGAACCAACAAACGCTGTTCATTGTTCACCAAAATGGTACAGGATATCCACGCGCATTTAGATCTTTATTTTCCACCTACATGACCCTGGACACTAGCGCCATAATTACACTAAGGCTCCATCTAAATTGCTATTGCCCTCTGTAATATGCGCGATGCAACGCATTCGATACTGGAAACTGATGGCATGCCCCCACCCGCCACGAAACAGGGAGGGCCTCATGTCATTGATTTTTTGTATTTGTTTGCCATTTCACTGGAATGCAAGTAATCTACAGATCAATGGGTAATTTCATTTAGCAGCCATCGCCACAAATGTGGTGCAAAACAGCAGCTTGACAGTGACAGGCTAAGCCAAAACACTCGTATAATAGCCGGATTATTCGTGAAATTGGTAAAAATATGTGAGGAATTTCATCAACTCACCTAAGCAGTCAGACAGGCCATTAAATGGTTTTCGTAACTCATGATTATACACATTCTGGTAGATGCATTACCGGAAATACATACAGTACTCCAGCGACTCAAAATACGCCATAATAATTCTATGCTTCCAAGTGCAGAAAACATTCGATCGGGTGCCTCACAAACAGTTACCGAATCAGCGAGATTTCCTTGAAGTCCGCAACATATTAATTGGTTGCCTATCATCATACTTGAACGGTCCAGGTAAAATAGTCCTTTCAGGATACTATCGAATTCCCTGCGTCCAAGTACCAGCTGCATTGAACAAAGATGTGCGCTCGGTACATTAATTTCCCGTCTTCGTGTCAATCATAACAGATCGGTTAACAAACATGGCGTGCCGTATTTATTTGTTGGTGATATAACATTTGTCCACAAGTACCAAAATGTTTAGCTCTGAATGTACTACTACTCATTCAAGGATACATGCATTCATTTAAGATTTAGTGCGGCAGGTGAATGATGACGTTCCAAGCACAACAGTCAAGTACCTGATGTTACGGTCACTTGACACCCGAAGCACCTATCACACGTTACAGCGAACGCATCTGTGTACAACAGTCTACCCGTGACCTTGGAATCAGGTATTCTTGTACCCTTACGTTATTAGAACAGACTGAGTGCCAGATAGCACCAGCCAGACAATTATTCACTAACATCTCTCATTACATGCATACAATCTCTGCTGGAGTTGAAGTATGTGAAATCCATAATCGACCCATCCTGGAGTATCGCAACGGAATCCGCGGCAATATGAGGAAATCAAACAGAACCTCGAGAGTAAGCATTCAACGGTCGTTGACTGAGCACGTATTGGGAAACATCTGCATTCCAAACTCTCGGGAGTGATGCTAGCAACTCCATCTCCATCCGCATTAGCTGGAAAGACTAAAACATAACTGGAAACTGCGGCGCAATCTGATTCATGGCGATACACATTGCAATCGATACATCCATATCATTGCAGCACGACGAAACTCGAGACCTAGGTAACAAAAATATTACCCTGATAATACCAAGAGACAAGACAAATATGCCGTCTAAATTTCGACTCACCAAATATGCTTCGCAGTAGAATCGGTCGCCATTCACCAGTAGATCGTGTGAGACTGTGCAATCCCTTCGCAGTAATTTGGAAAGCTACCTCTACCTGAACACAACCATGTCGTCTTTTCGTGGGAAAGATTATATGTACATTCAACGTACATTCAATGTAAGCCCAGATAACGTCTAATGGGTGTAATTTCACCAATGCAAGCAATGTAATTCGTGCTCAGTGTCTACAACATGCTCAAACCGCAAAGTTGCCTCCTACCATCGCATAAGACAAACATATGGGGCAAATACCTTGCCAGAATTTTAGATAACTATAAGAAGATAACTTCATATTGCTTCTGCAATAGGATGCTGTCACCTGTGCGTGTATGATCTGTGCCAAATATGAGCACAGCTTCTCCCTTGAGGAAAAATGTGCCCAGGTTTGTTTTTCTTATGTTGATTATTATTATTATTATCTTCAGGTGGCATATTGTTCCGACCAGAGGCAATACTACCCTGGACCCAAATGTGCCACTGATACTGTGCACCTTGGACCGAGCACATATATTGCGCTCGATATGTTACGGACTGCTCGGAAAAGGGCTGAAAATTTGGCACATGGACACCGGCTACTGGCCGAGTCAGAATACGAACCAATGGTAACTCTTTCCGACAAAAGATCTGTTAAAGTGTTGCTGACAGAGACCGTGCAAAAGCCTCATCCTAGGTTGACCAGCTACACTCAGCCGTATTGTTGGTGACTTCCAGCTCTGACACCCACTTCCCAATCTGCCTTCCGTTAACAGCAACGTGTCAAACTACTCGAGAGCATACCTGTCCCACACTGAAGCATACATCCAGCCCTGTGCTCACATCCAGCGAGTCCCATTGTCTAATGTCCCATGACCGATGAGAGTGTCACTGATTGTGCGTGCATGTAACCCCTTAGGGAGAAATGAATTGGTGCCCGCGTGAACTTGGATGCACAACACATTTGTTTTGATTTTGCCACCACGCAAACGTTTAAGCACTATGCGTGAATTTTCTGTAATAAGGTATGGAGAATATCTCAAATGGGTATGTGGTTAGACAACAAGACATTTTACAAAGTATCGTTACGGACGTAGTAAACAATGTGAATTGAAATGGAAAAACTTAGATAATCCCGAAAATATCGCTCTATGCATGGTGCCATTTGCCGTGAAAACATTGAGCATGGCATATTTAATCGCATGGGGGATACAAATAATTGGTGTCAAGAAACTCGGCAGATGGAGCAGATAGGGTGCTTAGCTGAACGTATGGTATCCCCATGCAGCCTGCGGTTTTCATCGTACTATTGCTGCATACAATTTACTAACAGTCTGTCCTGATACATCTCGGTCGTAATTATTCTGCACTACAATTTAATTCTTTTTGGGCGTGGAGTTATTATTCAATGCAATATTTACTTCAGCCCTACCGACGCCACCACAGTTGGACTGACCTAGTTCTAAGTCAATCCAGTCGAGTGGACAATTATAATTCAAATTGTAGCAGGCGCCTATGCCCATTCGCCGCTTATACGGATAATAGCTGCCTTTTCCTAAGCGCACCTATGTTCAATATGACGGATGAACAGGGGGAAATATAGCTACATTCACTCTTGTGACCAATGTGTAAAAGTGAACATGTAGTATCAATATCAATATGTCAATCGCTAGTGGATTTCTTGCCGGGATTTTTCAGTTCACACACTGACGATCCAACGCGCGGGCAATTGCAACGAAAAAGGTTGGGTCTTGAATATCGAATTTCCAAACTGCATTCCAAAGCGAGGAAGCGTTGTAAATTACTTGGGCTTCAGTGATAATTGTTGAATTGTATCCCCAATTTGTTCCATTAAATGCACGAACGAATGTGGAATATTGCAAACAGCAAGCGCTGGGTAGCCAGAAGTTAACTGGGCCCACTCAAGATAGCGGCGTCATCACTACTGCTGACTTTTAACATGAGAAGGCTTGAGGATATGCGACCAATCTAAAGGATTCATTAGTGTTACTTTGAACACGGCACCCACAGCCACACACACACACACACACACAAACCAATGTTTGTGGCCGTTTAACTATGTACATAGAGGAGGCTAACTGGTGGGCACATGTGTTACGGACACTCACAATGAGCAATAATCACATAGACGTTTGCAGAGTATTAGTGGTCCACTCGTAGTAAGAGTGACACTCTGGTCGGACACTAGGTCTGCATGGATTGTAAAGCTCCGGTGATTGAGACTGCAACGCACTGTCGTACTAGAGGAACGAACGCGTTCCCATGCTTTTGAGCTCCGGTCATTGTATAGACACTGGCACCCGGGAATGGAAACTCCTAAAGCGCATGGTAACCTGCATTCCTGTGTCTGGTTATGGAGGCTGCAGTCTGTCTGAGCCATTAAAAACTACGGATTGTCCTCATGGACCGTAATAATGCGAACATGTGTGACTTCGGTTTGGAGGTAAGAATAGCAACCAAGGTTTTCATGCCATGAACAGCTGCGCGTTAGTTGCATGAGTCAGGTGCTGGCAACACATTCTACTAGGTGGGCAACGTCGCCGTAGCACCACCTGATCATGGGGTCGGATTTGCTATATCCGATCGTCTCCATGGCCAGCTGGTGGGTGAACCAATAACCATCAGCGCGCGACTGCTGATTGTTCGCCTACGACTCTGATGAGGTAAGTTTTGCCACTTCTATAAACACGTATGTTCCGACCATGTTTTTATCCTGATGTCACGCGTGACCAATGCTACACTCAGATATGCTCCGTGATACGGTCTGTGCCGAGCAGCGACCGATTATTTCTGCTGGGTGATTTCAAAGCGCATTTTGGGCATGATGCATCAGT
>CALYDF020005657.1:0-14156 GCA_944474145.2 Dicrocoelium dendriticum | reverse complement strand
GTTTCTCAGACTCTTCGACCACCCAGATGATAGTGCATTTCTATGGAGGCTCCAGATGAATGGACCATGACCAGGTCGTAGAGTAATACATTTGATTTACAAGTGGACTGTATGTGTGAGTTTAATGTGCAATATTTCCATATAATGCAGGTCCCGTACCGTGTTCCACAAAGCACAGTGTTTTAAATATTCTATCCACCCCATTCAGTAATTCCTGTTACACTGTAGTGATTATGCACTTTCCGTACGGTTGATAACGGAAGAAATAGTATGCAGAGTTAACTTAAGTGGATAGGTTGATCATCCATATATGACTACCAATAAATGTTTGGTTTTTCGCTACATGAATTTCCCTTTATAATTCCAAATAAGTATATCAGAAGACGAAAATTGTGGGATGACGCCGTTATTTCGTGCATACTCCTCATTCATTGTACAAGCAACTGAAAGGAATGCAAAAAATGCCACATGAAATTAATTCTAGACTACGCATTTTTTGATCGGTACCTTGCACGCTAAGACGCTAGGCTTAAAGTCACGGTCAGCTGTTTTGGACACACGCTTGAGGGCTGTCGACCAATCAGAATGGCATCGAGTAGCTTGAGTTGTGGGGCCTTTGACTGCGCATTAGGACTATGAATAAGTCATCTGGGTTCATTGGTGACCGGTGATCATAAAATGTCTCTTAATTGCGGAGACAAATTTGCTTCTCCATTCCCTGCGTACGGTCGTCACATTTTCAATCTGGAATGTCATCTTATAGTTACATTTCTTTTGGTTGTTTTGTTTTATTGCTATTACACATAAACGATTATAAGCTGAAAGCAAATACCTGTTATTCATGATTTCATAAAATAATGTCCCGAGTCCAGGATGATCTCTTGTGCCGTAAGCAATCCTAACTGTACAAAAAAGGAAGGTTGCTGTCCTTACTTCCCTCCAGAATGATCCAGCTACGTGGTGGTCTGAACCACTCGCACATGCTTGTCGCTAGATGGAAATATGTTCTTGGTTCTGACAAACATGGAGAAGATATGACTCAGCTTTTACAAAAAATATCCACTGAATAGAGTAACAAATAAGATCCACGATGGTTTCGCTTATCATACAGGCATTCAGCAATCGTCTATATGATATTTTGAAGGTCCAATAATGTGTTAACACTATAGCAACACTATAGCAACACAACTATATTTTCACGACCTTTAGTTTTCTATCGACGAAAGTGCTCAACAATTTTAGGTAATGTCCACCACCCAATATATCCAGTCGTATGTCACTGGCAGTGACTTAGTCCTCACATATTAAAGGGTGAAATAGCGTTAAAATTTGCTAGTAATGCCTTCATATGGTCAGAATTTATTGCCGACTTGTGAACACACATCTTTTATCTAACACAGAAGGCAGTATATATGGAAACAGCAGACGTTAAACCAATAATGTGCCGGAACACGTTAATATTATTTTCAGTTACTGGTACCTAGATATTTCTCCATGTAAATGAGGATTTATTTACACACATTAATCGAGCTAAGTTTATGCCCATCCATTTTATCCGGACAACTTTTAAGAGCGTCCTGTCGCTAAAATAGTTACCATTAGTATTAACAATCATTCCTTTAGCGGGTAGCAAGAAACTTGTGTTGCTCCGACACATTAAAATCACAGTTCACAAAAGGCATCGCTAATTCTATTCCATTGCTGCAGGGAGATTAGCTAAGACATATCTTGACACCATCGGAATAAACATGATTAATCTTTTCAATTTGAAATGCAACGATTTCATGCTACTATTTACATCCACTTACCAAGTAAAAGGAACCGAAAGTACAGTTATGCCACATTCGATGCAATTATACTTCATACAGCCGTAGCTGATAACTGGAACAAAGGAACTGACATTAGACTGACATAAAGAAAGCCAGTAAAACGCCAGACGAAACATTGCACGAACATTGCACCAAACCGGACGCATAAAACCAAACGTAAAATTAGGGCATAACTGCCATACCGGCAGTGTGAGAACAAATTCTATGTCTTGAAAACCGGCCCGGATGGCTACCACGCCGGTACGTGGCTGATTCTAATGATGATTAGAAGATAATGCAACAATCCCTGCTGAATATATGATAATGGAAAATGACAGACAGCAAACGCGTTCGTTTTTCCAACCCACATGAGAGGGTGACAGGTGTGATACATGTAAAAATACTGCTGTATCTAAGATGGCAACATCTGGGATGTCACATACGATTGGACCAAAAACCCAGCCAAACATCTCTAGGAAAAAGCGCGCAAGCAACTAGTATAATTCTCAGAATGTTTTATGCTGCAATCCGCCTTAATGCATCAACGGCAAGTTACCAGAAGAAAAGAAAACTGTGACTACATGCGTCAAATAAGATTGGTCAAAGCTAACGTGGCCGGTACGATGAACTACGTAAAACTTCAAAACTTGGGAAACTGAGATAAAACAAAATTACTTAACCTGGACTACTATAGACACCCCTTGGAAGTGCTGAATGCTTACCGTTTGTAAAAACAGCAAGTGACTACAAAAAGTAGTTGAAAAAATTGCGTGAAATCTTGAAGGACGAGATGCGGTGGTATCAACATGCGTCGAAGAAGGAATATGTTCCAACTGATCGGAGTGCTGTTATCAATAGGTGCGGGTTCAGAGAGACACAATTATAAGGTAGCACACAGTGTAGTATTCGGACGAACTCAGTCTCATAATACGCCTCGAAAGTTAGAGGTGGTTAACGGCTGTATTCCGTTAAAGACAGACATGCAAGGTAAAATGTCCAGACCAGTTAGATCGGAGATAAAATGAAATAGTATACCAGCACCATGACTTTTCTATGGTGGTGGGAGGGCACCACTCGATGCTCAACATTTTGCTACCAACCGTACTCAAGCCAAGCTACCATATTCAGATTGGTGCAACATAGTTAAATCCCATTTGCCATCGGCTTAGTAGGAAAACACATATGAGCATTCCAAGGCTGTTTGTGGCGGGCTTCAGGCAGTTCCCAATGTTATTCTTATCCGCATACGATGCATGAGAATGGCACAGCTATTGCAGCTACTTCCATCGTTGCATGTGGCTCGTCCTTCAATATATTTACTCCATTACACATTTTTTCATAGTCTCCATAATCTGTGTCAGATCGCCCAACACGCTGCACTAAGTACAAATCTTCACTTTCTTAACTGTCATTACGGTATGTCGCAGAGACATGCAGATGAGTAAACAGTTTTGTGACGGATATTGGACTGCTTGGTTCGGAATATGTTTTTAATGACCACACACTTCGCGTCTCTGGAGATACCGCATATATGCCTCAAGTTAATATCAGAGTGGGGATGGCCTTCGAGGTACAAGCTGAAAGTAATCTAATAATCTTCATAACAGCAACAGGCCTCATGGGTGCGGTCAAACACGGAGACTCTATTAATGTTACTATTCGCCGTATGAAGATAAGGTGTTTTTTCGTCGCCTCAGTTCAGTGGGTGTTGACGACGATCGCTATAATCAAGTGTCAATTTTTCTCTGCTTAGCGAAAAGTTCTAACATCTTGGTTGTGGATGGTAAGATGAATGCTTAAGTGGGTCGACCTTCAGACTGGACAATAAGAGTCGATATACGCCGAACAGACAACGGTGAACTAATCTTACAAATAAGTGTCGACCACACCCCTTGTATTATCTGCACTGCTTTCCGGCACATACAATCAAAGCGCGTCACCTGGTGTCCATCGAATTCCTCGTTCGTCTGGACCCAAATTGCTTAATATCATTAGCTAAAGGTCAGTCCAAAACTGTGCAAGCATGCCTGACACCCAAACATTTCGCTTACAAATGGGTGTAAGCCCTAATGTGAACGTACAGTCTAGGTTCTAAACGTGTCATAGCCAACTGGCCTACCAGAAGTCACGGACAAACGCGGTTGCTGAAGAGAACACTGGCTAGGATTGTTCCCAAATATGTTATAAATAGATTTTGACGTCTGCTGTACACCAATCTTAAGACGACTTGACTGTGGATGGATCTCTGTGCCATCGACCGGTTTGATCGATGCATACAAAAAATTCGAAGGCTTGCTGTCTTTAAACCTGCCCGTAACGTCCTGAAAGGATGACTGATGTTAACTATTGGAATTGACTATAGGTGCTGGTTAAGTGCTATTGTTACTCTTCAAGAACACAAGTCCGAGAAAGCTTTTAATTTTGCGATAAAACAACTTCGTCGGCTAGATCGTTTGGTGGAATATTTTGAAGGGCACTACAGCAAGTCTGTTGTAACACTGCCAGTGTGTGAAACATCTTAGCCGACGTGGGATTTCTATGCCATACCTCCCACTTCGGATGAGATTCGACATGCGCTAGCCTAATCGAAAAGAACCATCGGCATGGTTGAATATGGTGGCTATTTGTTGACTGTGTTTACTGCCATATTTGGGACGCTGAATTGGTGTCTGCAGACTGGCGAATGTCAAATGTTCTGGCATCCTTCAAGTAGGGTCAAGGTACACGTGCGAAAATCATCAAGACATTGGTCCCATTTTTATCGCCTTCAAAATTAGCATCATTATTTTTCGACGAGGTACTGGGTTCCGCCCTGGTCGTGTTTGCATCAACGACGTATTTACTATTCTCCGAATTTAAAACAGAAACACACAAGCGACCAACTACGCTGCTGTTCGTGTTAACTTGTGGCACTACCTATTTGTAAAATGTGTAAGAGCTTAACTCCAATCAATTCTGCAGTCTGTCTACCTTGACTCCTAAGGCCAAGTAAGAGTGTAATATCATGATCTACTACTTACACGCTTACACATATATTTATTGCATAACCACTAGTAGAGAATTATTGAAATGAGATTTTACGTTGGCTACATTTATCAAGCATTCCAAAGTAGGACCACCAGACGATCAATCCACAAATCATGAAGTTTGTCCCCTAAAGTCTACTGGGGTCAACGCGGCGTCCTGCGTAGTATTTTTCTGTTATTTCCTTATGAGTAATTTGTGAAGGTTTAAAGTACATAAATTGGCATGCAAGCGTTTGTTTCTTTTCCGTACTCTACACCGGTGAAGCACCTACCAGTGTACAAAAAGTTCATATATTAAGATTGCTCGCGAGTTCATCACCAAGTTGGGTGCTGTAGGGTAATCCAGTAGCTCTTTTCCTCATAAAAGTTTTGCTTTAATTTACAGAGTGGAATTTCTGCAAGTTGGTCGACTAAAATCATGTAGTATGCGGACGACATAACCTTTCCTGGGTCTGACGCAGTGAATATACAAGCTCACTATACAGGCTGACGCGCAGCGTTGAACATTTGGCATGGTCGTTCCCCCCCACCCCATATTGCAAAGCACTGCTGTCGGATGGAACAGATAATTCACAGGTTCCAACCATCACTGGACAGCCACTGAAAACAGTGGATCGGTCAACTTACCTTGGTAGCTGTGGTAACTCTGGTGATCACATAATGCTACGAGTGCATTATATAACTTATCGATGTCACAATCGGGTTGTTCATCATCGAATACCGCAGGAAGTCGTCTGGCTATAAATCACTGGCAAATGATATGGACTGATTACAGAGGCCTTGGAGAGAAATGTTTGCAATTGACCTAAACATGTTTTTTGGTAAGGAACAGAGCACAATAAAGGACGGTAGTACATAACGCAGCATGGGCATGTTATGAAATAGTTCCAGCTCCTGAAATCTTGGACAAACATGTGGCCCAATAAAGACAAATCAACTGCAACGAAAAGTCAAACCACTATCTAGGCAGAACATAGACTAAACCATAATCCCTTACGGCTAGTTGTTGGACAAGCTTACTTGGTGTTCGAAAGGCAAGGCACAGAAGCAGCAAAAGCTTTGCGGACTTTAAAGGATGAATGTGAAATGAGGTCCCTATTTTGATGGACGAACTGCGTGCGTTGATGGCAGTAGCCGCAATAACTGCGACATTTTCTTGCACCTTATTTGGATAGGAATAAAGTTGATAATGAAGATGTAGACAAGAGGAAAAAGTAGCAGCGTATCGTAGACAGCTTCGAGAAGGCATCTGATATTATGTGGCTGCATATTACAGGAAAGCGGTATTTTCAAGGTATCCCATCTTTTGCATTCTTCTACACAGTCGAATCTACAGGTAAGCGGAGTATGTGTAGGTTAGCTTGAGGGGCTCTACTCTGATTACTTTTGTCAATAGCCAGACTGACAATGCATCATGTAGGACGTCGAGCTTGGAAGTGTGAATGAAGAGACCCGTTTGAACTACCTGATGTCTGTCGCACACAGCGTTTGAATGTTTAGAACGATTCATATATGTTTTCCGACTAATCCGGTAGCAAATGGGATTCGGCTTGATGCACCAATCTGACTATGGTAGATTAGCTTGAGTACGGTTAGTAGCAAACTTTTGAGCACCGGGTGTAGCACTCCCTCCATCATAGCAAATACGTGAGACTGGCGCCATACTCAAATTTAGCTGTGATATAATAGACTGTGGACCTGTTTTCTTACATGTCTGTTTTTAACAGAGGACGACCACATGATTCCTTCTACCACTGAGGAGGATTGGTATATCTTGATCGGTTAGCCAAACTCATATATATCGATCTGCCTGGTACAATGGTTCTGAACGATGTTGTGTAGTGCAACCCCGAGTAAGCCAGTGAAGCAACGTAGCACACAAATCAATTGCATTTTCTGTTGCTTTTTCGACTACCCACCAGACCCCCGAACGGAGCCTGTAAAGTAGTCTTTCTTAACCCGTACGAAGTGATTGTTTATTTTTCACTTTATAAATTCCCAGGTCCTTTTTTTCGGATAGTACACAGTATATTTTATCCCCGCACAAGTATCATAAGTGTTAACAAAGGTTACTAAAATAGCGCAAAGTGGCTGTACGTTTACGAGGCCGTTACCCTCCGGTCGTGAGCCAATTATTGAGCAAGGTGACGCGTGTGGTGACCTTGGACTAATTCTGTCATACTGCTCCTTAATTTATACCCATAGAGACCGAGAAACTGGTCTGCCTGTACACAAATGCTCACGGCCTTTTTAATAAACTGACAGAACTGAAAGATCACCAAGCTTCCGGGTCATTTCATTTCATTAGGATCAACGAAACGTGGTTGCACTCGGGAATGACGGTCGCTAAAATTTCGCTACCGGAATGATAGGCTCACAAAAGCAGGAGGGTTATTTCTGTAACCGAAGCGACTTACGGTACTAAGCCGTGGAGGATTCAGACTCGCAGTTTTCCGACTCCCTTTGTGCCGCTTGACTAAATGTCTTGGTTTACCGCCCCCCAACACTACAACTGAAACCGACTGCCACTTAGCGGCTGCTTTAACATGCAGTTTACAGCGAAAGAACACTTACATATTTATCTTGGGCAATTTCAACATACATTGTTTAGAAACTCCTGCCACGACTGAAGAACAATTTAAAGCAGATTTACATGATCGTAACTATTATTCCTCTTTACCATCATATCACTTTGCCCACTCGGTTCAGAACAGCTAACAGGTCATCTGTGCTAAATCTTGTGCTTACAAACGAGGAGCATATGATTGATGAGTTGGTGTTACACTGCCCACTGGGTAGCAGTGATCACGCAGTGATCAGATTCAAACTTCGTCTGCTATGCGGAATATCGGAATGAGAAAGATGTGACTATGTGAACCATCACAAGCTAAGAATGATTTTCTCAGCTCGTCAGCGCTTGGTTGTTCTTTCCCGAAGATCCCGAGAGAGTCGCCATGCTTGACTTCGTCAACAAATTCACTCAGCTGATTGCGAAGGCTTCAGAGATAACAGCTTGCAAGAAGTGTACATCAGCTTTTTTCGTTAGTAGCAGAACTCGAAAATGGACGACAGTAAGCAACGCAGCATGGTGAGTGTACAGAGAAGCACCAGCACCAGAAGCTTGGGACAACTACGAGTCCAAGTTAATCACTGCACTCAGCTGCTTAGAGAAGACAAAGCCGCATATCAGCAGAACATCACAAAAACCTTCAGTGCTAACTACAAACTACTGTACATACACGTCAGTAGCCTACGAAAGGTGAGACAAGTATGTTTTCCACTCAGGAATGCCGATGGCCAAACAAGAACGGCTGTGAAAGCAGCAAACGCGAAGCTGATGTAACAGGCTCCCAAGTTTCAGAGGGTTTTTCACCAATTGATATTCCAACCTTTGTGGTCTCTCCGCCAGGACTAATCCATCTCAATTTTACCGCGGAGGATGTATTGCCAAAACTGTCGCCTGTACGCAAATGCAGCTCGCCATGTGTCGGGATTATTCATCCAGAGGCACTGGAAGCAGCAACAAGCTAATTGGTAGGAGCTTTAGCTCAGTTCTTTTAGCGCTGTTTTGACCAAAAGCAAGTTTTTCGCTATATGGAGGCTCGGAATAATAACCCCGATCTGCATACATAGAAGCAGAACTGAGCCCTCCAACTACCGCCAAGTACCCCAATTTCTATGCACTCCAAGATCATAGACTCCTTGGTTGTCAATGCACTAGCGTGTTATTTGGGAAACTGTAAAACCATCACGCCAGAGCAGCACGGCTTCCGTCGAGAGCGGTCAAGCAGAACCAATTTATTGATCGAACGCAGTAGTTAGACCGAGGCAGCTGAGGCTGGAGAAGGCATCGATTTGATGTACCTGAATTTCTCGATTGCATTCGATCGCCTTGACCATGGTATAATAATCACCAAGCTCCAGCAGTAAGGGATTGGCCACGTTTATTTTAAGTTGGATTGACAACTTCCCCCATGAACGGCAATTAGTGTTCAGATTTCGGAGATATTTCCGGACCCGACACAAGCCGAGTTTTGTGTGCCACAAGCCTCAGTCCTAAGTCCACAAATGCTTTTGGAGTTTATCAATAAACTCACGCCGGGAATTGCTTTAAACTTCTGAATTTGCAAATGATAAAATGGTTTGGCGCAGTATAAAGGTAAACGCCGCGAAGATGCATAAGATGTTCAACATTTCGCAAAGAATGCGCAAACTTTTGCAAAGGTAGTACGAAAATTGGCAATTAAAGAAACAAGTGCTGCAAATCCTGCGCGATTCGCCAGCCGCTCAGAGCGAATACTCTGACCTTGAGTGTGTTCTCATTGGCCGGATGCCAAGATTCGGTGCGTTAGTCTGGGCAGGTGAGCGCGCTGCTCGTTGCCTGGGTGAGGCTTGTGAATGAACCTTAGAGGCATGCACTTCGGCGGTGCAACGGGCTTGTATGCGCCCCACTCACGTGCGAAACGGTGGATCACAATTGATCTGAGTGCAATGAACAGCTAGAACATAAGCGCACGACCGAAACCATGTCCGTGATACTAACGTCGTCGGTATGCGTTCTCGCGTTCGGCAGAGTATCTCATCAAACATTCGTGACCGAGTTTTGGGCGCCTTCGTCAACGGTGATGACTGGCAGTGGGTGGCAACTGTGAACAACGTTACATATCAAACAGCCTACTCCTGGATTCGTTGTTCTCTTGATCAGGAGTCGAGTACTACGCAGGCACGCGGTCGTAAACGGATTCTGTCGGAGGAAGACGTAGGTGACATCCTGGATAAGATAGCAAGAACTCAACTCTTACGCTATGGGGAAATGCGAGTACGAGTACGAGCAGAAATGGACAAGGACATTTCGAAGTCGACAATCGCACGACAACTGGATGGTCGCTTGATAACTATGAAGAACATTTATCAGGTTCCCGAGGGAATGAACAATGAGCGAACCAAATGGATACGAAGGGAATTCGTTCAGTGGTTTCTGCAAATTGAGAGCGATGGCAAGTTTTTTATTCGGATCGACGAAGCGAACTTCAACATTTACTGTAAACGTACTCGTGGTCGGGCATCCAGAGGAGTAAGGGCCAGTTGCAAAGTTGCCAACAGTAGAGGCCTCAATTTGCATTTGATCGGTGTATTCACAATGGAAGGGAAAGTGTCGATGACCATCCGGAGGGGCTCATTCACAGGTCTCCTATTTCTCAAATGGCTGCGAACCTATTTAGAGAAACTGAAACGGGAGATGGAGCTCCAGCATGTTGTCGTGGTATGTGATAATGCACCATGTCACACACGACTGGAAGAACTGTCGTCAGTAGATGGATATCAGGAAGTAACCATCCTGAGATTGAGCCCATACTCTCCGTTCCTCAATCCGATCGAGAATGTTTGGCAGGTGGTGAAGGCCAGAGTGGAGAATGAGATGAGAGTGCACTACGAGGAACTTCTGGCCGGGGATCCCCAGAAACTCATGACGCAGATGAAATGGAAGCTGCAGTTCCTTGAACGCATTGCCGGAGCAGCCACCAAGGGTATCAGCGTTGTGGAATGTCATAATGCTATTCGACCAGTGCGTGTATATTTTCCTAATTGTCTAGAAAAAATGGGATGTTTTGATCACGTTGCTGGCCTATGTTTTACGTATCAGGTTGTATAGCACGTCACTGGCAGCGCGTAGGGACATGTGAGTATTCACAATGTTCTCAAAATATATATGCACATACGTAGGTTTGTGTGTTCGTACGGGGTTTGAAGCGATATCTGTTGTTTAGCGCAAAGAAGTGACACGGGATCGGCTTCCAGTAAGCTATGCCCGAGTGATATGTTCAACTTATAGTCCTTTTCTTGCCGGTATTCGCTGCTTCGTACTCTTTCATGATCAGCCTGAGGTAACGTAGATACAGCTTCTTTGTTGGGAAAACTAAGATGTTTGGAAAGCGCATTGTAGGACAAAATGATCTTGTCGGGTGAAGCAATTGTCAGATATATCAGAGTATGGGATATCGACGTGGATAGTTGAATAGTGGAGGATAGGAAATTACTGCGCACGTCGTGTCAGCTTTATGCAAGAGTGAGAGGAACTGATAGATACGCAGATGTGAGTTCGCAAACGCATCCATTGCCAGAAAAGGTGTCGTCATTGAAGCCGAACGAATGAATCGCATGTTTAATGGAAACCGTCTCTGTGCGATGTTTGTCCACTGTATTTGAGTGCACTGGCGCGTTAATTCGTTACCCATTTTGAAGTTGGTCTGTCAAGTTCGGAAAGTGCACTTAGATTTCAATGCAACCATTCCTACAGTAAGCCCAGTTTAATCTGGTGCCAGGGATGCCCGAATAACTGTCCAGTACGACTTGGATACTGTCTTGATCGTTTGGGATTATCCCTCGTTTGACCCCATGGCGTGCGTAAACAAATGGGGTGTAGCTGGCGTGCATACATTGGCGTAGCAATTAATTTTGTTGTCGGTGGCGGACTTATAATTGCTGCAGCTCTCGCGGTTGTAAAGCTCACAATTGAAATGGCCATTCAATATTTCCTTTCTCATAACAACAATCACAGATTTACTTTTAGAGTGCTGTCGTGAATGCAGCTATTTAAATTGTCAACATCCTCATGTTCAAAATTTACAGGCACACTTTTCGTACACTACTTGAAGACGCTGTCATACGACCTGAATAAGCGCTCATCGAACGCAATTGAATATCACTTGTCAAAAATCAGGCAAACTTTGTTAGCAGCGGGTATGTCTTAATGCGGCAAATCAAATCGCCAACCTGGACATTAGGTCGGTAGGCAGTCTCAGAAACTTATAGATGCTACCCAACGTAATCCGGCAGCTAGCGAACACAAGGAGACTCGAAAAGATTTCAAGGCGAAACTGCTTGCCAAAATGAAAAGAGACTGGGAATCCTGGTGGCCGAGTGGTCTGCGCGCCTAGCTTGCAATCATAAGGTCCTCGGTTCGAATCTATTTTCCTGACCTGCATTGTCATCCTGGATGTCTTCTCGGTGCTCACCCAGTGTCTGAAACCCCCGTCCTTCGAAAAAATCGACTATCCCCTTGACCAAGTGTTATACTGAATCAATACCGTGGACAGGGTGATCAAGTGTCTCAATAACTGATCATCGCTTGAATCCTAGTGCCATTTGTGGCAAATGTCATTGGGTGTCGTTCAAGTGCGAAATACTGCCAAACAGCCGGATTATGTACGCCACGTATATCTCTCAAGACAACTTGGGTGCGCAAGAATCCGTCACTTCAAATTTTATACAGCTTATCGAAATGATTGTAGTTGTTAAACGTGGTACTGACAGAACATCAGATACAGACAAATACGGACAAGCTCAGGAAACGTAGCTTGTGAAACCGCAAATTTCTCACAATTAAGTTTTTCAGACTGCAGCCGTGCGAACATCGGAACGCTATAAACTACCCACTCTGAAGATACCTTCGACACACATGGATACGTAAATAATAATACTGCCGTCCACATTCACTATGTGGTGCATTAGCTAGCTCGCATCCTTGATTGTTGGGTTCGCTCTGAATAAGTTGTTGCATTTACATGAGTAGCGACAATTGTCTACACTGCACACAGGACACATTGTCTCCAGTAGCGAGGTGTGCAGTTTGGTTATTGTTTCGGTTGCAACATTTGACCGGAGTTTAGCCCGTCCAGCGGTGGACAAATTGACTGAGTGTTACTCTGGACTGGCTCAACGTCGTTCACTTTACTTCGTTTCGGACCCCAATACGCTGTGTATATTCAACCCAATATCATTTACTTAGTCCAACCTTCCCTTGAAAATCTCTCAAACCAGCCTTGCTCATCGCGATTTGATGATTGCACTTGTCAACCGACGGGGTGGAGGAACATACAAGAGTGTCGCAAAAACATCAACTTACAAAGGGCTACATTTTATGGAACGGCCACAAAGGTTATTCTAGCTGCGTTACGCACGGAATTCGCAGGCAAGAGGAAGTATTTAACAGCAAAAGTCTATGATATTCCAGTCACTTGCAATTAGATATGGCGTCCGACATCATAATCATTTCGCGATCCACATGGACGAAGCTCGGGAGGCCATCATTCAAGCGCATAGCTCTGACGAATCAGAATGCATCCGGGGAACAGCTGAGATTGGATGGATAGATTGAATGTGAGGTCAGCTTCAAGGAACTGAAACTCCGTGGCACGATATACCTAGTCTCATGCACCGACGTTAATCTTCTTGGAGTCGATGGGATTGAGAAGCTGAACTTTTCAATGTACCAGTGAATCGTTTCTGTACTGAAAGGAATGTCACAGTCCACCATACAGCCATACTGACTCCTCCGGGTCAAAGCAGCTGTGAACAGCTTCAAACGAATATGCGTGTGTCTTCCAGTATGCACTTGGATACTGTAAGAAAATGCAGGCAAAACTTACTCTGCTTCCGGATGCCAGACCGGTGTTTCGACCCAGGCGTCCTGTCCCTTAGGCTTCCAAAGCACTTGTTGTACAGCAGCTTGATGGATTGCAGTGGGCCGGTGTGATCGAGCGAGTCAATTTCTCACCGTGGGCTGCGCCTAAAGTTGTCACAAATTTACGGTCATTCCTTGGGATGATGAGCCACTATAGTGAATTTCTACCATGCATGCATCGCTTATGTCATCCTCTAAAGAATCTGCTGATGAAAGAAGCCGAATGGAAATGGTCTGCACAGTGTCAACAGTTGTTGGAGCAACTGAAAGTTTTGTTGAAGTCGGACTTATTGCATACGCATTATAATCCGAAGCTGGAAATTATCGTGGCCACAGACGCTTCACGCTATGGAATTGGTGCCGTCATTGCACATAGTTTTCCAACTGCATCCGAAAAGGCTATAGCAAATGTTGCACGAGAGCTGACGACATCCGAGAAAAATTAGTCAGATTGAGAAAGAAGTGTTGGCTATCATCTTTGCTGTGCAGAAGTTCCATAAGATGGTATATGGTTGACGGTTCACGTTGGTGACTGATCACAAACCGCTTCTGTCAATCTTTGGATCCACAAAGGGTTTTCCGGCATATACGAACAGTGGACTTCAGCGATAAGCAAGTTTGTTCCTGAGATATGATTTCAGCATGCGATACTTGTCTACTGATTCTATAGGGTCAGCGGACGCCCTATCCAGCTTAATCGATACCGGTAAGCGTAAGTCAGAAGACGTAGTCATTGCCTCCATGGCAGCCGAAACGGACGTCAGCTGCATGGTACATGACGCCGTGAGTAATCTACCGTGAGTAATCTACTGGTTAAGCAAGCCACTAAACAGGATGATTGCTGCAAGAGGTATTAAT
>CALYDF020005656.1:0-14149 GCA_944474145.2 Dicrocoelium dendriticum | reverse complement strand
CACACAGACTGTGAGTGAGACGTGGAGTCTGTCACAGGATGCGCGCGCACGCTTCTTCGTTTCCGTATACAATCTTTAAGGTTCAAATCATTGAGGAATTTTCCTGCTGCTTACCGAGACGGAAAGTAGAGACAATGTTTCTTCCCTGTTCACCTTTATCAAACAGTAGATAAATCATCCGCACGAGCTGTATTTGAGCGTTCCACATGTTCTCCACTGCGGTAGCCCTGCCCGATTCGGCCGCGTTCACGATGATGAGACAACGGTCACGAGATGTTTGAGTGCGGTCTGGGACTGGAGGCTTACGGGATGACCGATGTTCCTTCATCACTTTTGCCAGCTCAGGAAAGCTATTGTGAACTACCTATTTCTGCCTGAGAAAATGGAAGCGCAGGCTTATTGAAAGACTTAACCTTGGTGGCACATGTGGCTGGACTTCGGCCACAAGAGGCCAAGGTCGCCTTCCCCTTCACTACGGCCGCAAATGACTTTGTCATAGGCTCACTAGCCGGATGTGTCAATGGGTCTGCATGAGAAGTAGACGGGGCTGGGATGACAGGGACTTTTAGAGTGTCGCTGGAAGCTGTGTTGCTCCGCTTTCTGGCATGCCTAGCAGAGGGAGCGGAAGAATCTCTTTCAGGATAATGATGTGGCGGACGCCTTGCCAATGCAGCAGCATCGATGCAATATCGACAAATCCATAGCAAACCCTTGTGCTCAGCATAGATCTTGAAGAGCGGTTCAGTAAGCTGCGAGCAACGCTTTTGGTTACATGCCCAGAGTTTGCAAGTAATCCATTGGATACCCTTAGTCACCACTTCGCACAATGTAAGCGCTGTGAGTTAGATATAACCACTTGTTCTCAGAGAAACTTGACAACGATCAAATTGTGTCACGAGTGTTACGTCAAACACTGGGCTTCAAGAAATTTCACCTCCAGTTTCCTCGGTAACCGCACTGACCGATCGTCTTAAAAGTCTTTCTCACCGGTGGTGTGCACACTCGTGCATACGATCTTCGTTTGACAAATATTAAACGTTGCCTCACTGCTGACCCCTGGAGCCACGGTAACCCACCCCATCCGAACGTGACCAGAAAAGTGCAGCTAGCGTTCCAGAGACAATGCAACGTTGCGTATCCTCATTAGAGAAATGCGATTAAGCCCCTAATATAAGTTATTCTATCTATATTAGAACGTTTCTTCCAAAATATATAGGAAAGTCAGCCCAGGAGATTTGCTTACACATTTTGGTTTTATGCAGCATGTCAAGTCATTTCAGTTGTCAACTCTGTGTGTGTGCTCATAAAGCACTGCCCTAGGTTGACCAAGACAATCGTGTATTTGATGAATGCTACGATCATCTCCGAAAGTGAATATGGTTGTGTTCATACCACAACCCGACTACTTAAGCTCCATCTCTATGCAGAAAAGAGCCAGGTATTCCAACCGCAATGCATCGTCCGCGTCTCCAAATAAGCTGGCTCATCTCTCTCTCACAAGCGGACTAGAACCAAGCGTGCGTGTCTTCACTGCTTTCAGCGGGGCACCCCTTAAATAGTTGGCAATGTTGGCAGCGCTGAGCTCCAGGTCGTCCACCAACAAGAATAGCCTAACATCGTATGCACCAATTGCCTCCAAGCAAAAGCCGGAGTGGATACTCCTGACTCCGGCGACTGCACCGAGAAGCAGTTGGGTGACGCAGCCTCCACAACCAACCAACCAACCCACTTAGATCTTTACCAATTAGCACCCGAAAACCTACAGCCAGAAGAAGAAGTCACGGTGCTTGAGTTGTTGTGTGACCTAATGCTCCAGAATCGCAGTCTGTCTAGCCGAACAACCACCACTTGGTGCCAGTTGGATGATCCGAGTTAGTCCTGTTACAGCGATTAGTTCGGTGACAGTGTTCCAGAACGTAGTGGATTTTCGCTTGGGAAGCCTTCTCCCTATAAAAGCAACAAAGGTCTGTTTACCAACCTTGTGACGGCGGATATGACTCGCCCCTAAATGAAGTCACCGCTTCCGGCGTTTTCGGTGGACCTTACCCCCTTACAGCTAATCCGGATATTATTTAATCCCATCATATCTTGCAGAATTCAGCGAATACAACTTTAGTAAAAAATTAAAATTTCACTCAACATTATTACAAAACAATGCACTCATATATATATATATATATACATATATATATATATATATATATATATATATATATAACCCCAACATGTGCTGGTTCTACAGAAGCGCTTTGACAATTACTGATTATACGCTCTGTATTAATATGCTCATGCTTTTTTAAGCGCGTCCCGTACTACCGGGAATAAAACATTTTGATATTTATTTGCTTATAAAAGGGAAGATTATGTAGGACCGTAATTCTTGAAATTCCATTTGTGATGCAATTGGCAATTCGGTTGAACCCACAACACTTAGACGGGTCACACATCATACAAATTCACTACTTTATGGTGAAACCAGATATGTCAAGTGTCACTGACTTCTGTTGACACCACACGGAACGTTCCACTGTGGTCAATTCGGCTCATTAACTCCTCAGCTGAGACGCGCATACTTCGGACATCACTTGGAACAAATGTCCGAAAGAGCATAGCAACCGCGAGGAAGTTCGTGCTGTTGACAAGAAAAGGGTAATTATTGTTTACGGGTTCCTGAACTTCAAGCATCCTCTAAGGAAGCGTAAGTACACTACGAGGAACAATAGCGTTACTTCCGCCAGGATCCCTCTCTAGACTATATTTCTGATACTTGGCTAGAAGGTCAACCCAAGGTACTCGGTAGGACACAAAAATTAAACTTAAGGAAATGTTTTATTGACAAGAGTAAAGCTGGCTACTGCTAAAATAAGGGCACTAGGAAATATCTAGCTAGAGAAGATGTAGCCGTGCGTCGAGTGTGTAGACGAGCACGGGTCCCGGATCGAAACAGTGCAATCCCCGAAAGTTCGTAGAACTTAAGGACTCATGTCGCACTTGTGTTTCAAAGGAACGGGAATAACGCTCCGCCAGGCAAACCGCCTAACTCCCTAATGTGTAAGAAAACTATACTTTTAGATCAATTTACACAGTCATACGGGGGAATCGCCAGGTGACTGCAATTTCTGAAGCAAATGTTTCACGCAGTCGCTCCACGTTTGGTAGGATTGCCTGTTTCGGTAGCGGGGAAATCTTCCACTCCGCGAACTTTGGAATACGTGTGACAGATCAGAGAACGGCAGGCATTCAAACTTGAAATTGTTCCGCCACGGATTTCCGCTCAATGGCAAAATATTTGAACAATTTTATGCCCTAGCTGACCACTAAACATCCTGAGAAACCACGTAAATCAGAAGATGTGGGGCACTAGATGATTGTTCCGTGCGAACCTTCATAGTTAGTAAAGGAGATGTAAGCAACGTGGTAACGAAACGAAGAAAAACTGGCACGCAAATAAGTCTGGTAAATAATGTTGCACAACCGCTTTTTCGTTCTCCAGCCTAACCTAGAACAAGGTGCAAGAATGGCGTTGGAATACGGAGAAGCCTTCCCGTAGAGGTTCAAGCGTACAAATATGTTAAAGTTCTAAATCTTGAATGCTGTCCTTGCGCAACGACCACCGCAATATTCACTGTATCGTTCCAACTTTAGTATATGTACCGCCGGAGCGAGTACAAAAGGCGGCGCACCCAGGACTCGAACACCGGCCGCAAGGCTGACAATCAGGCACGTAGCCCTCAGGACATATTCGGACTACTCCTGGGACTTATAAGTTAGCCGAAAAACCGTTCGTCAAAGCAACTTCAAAGCAAAAATGGCAAAAATCAAAGAGTACCACACTTTTTAAAATTTTATAGGATACCATAGGTACTTAACACGATGTAAGCATTTATTTTGCCAGCCTTTACACAATTTGGTCGTTACAGGTGGTAAAAGAATAGTCCACTACTCAGTATTTCCATCTACGATCATTGCATCAAGTGGCACCCTTGTAGTTTGCCCTACTACAGACAACATGGGATAGCTTTACTATAGAGTGACCTGAGCTGCCGAGTAGTCTTGGATTGCAAACCGGAAATATCTTTAGGTTGTTATCAAATACTAAATCGATGGATAACACTAACCTGATGGGAGATCTTACAATATTCTGTGGCCCGGAAGTTGGAGGATTGTAATGTCGAACCCTTCGAGGTCAACAGCAAATATGCACAGAAGCTGGTCGACTTTTCCAATACCCACCGTCATAAAATGCCCGTCCCCGAGTTAGGATAACTGGCGAATATATAAATATGCGTTACTTATGCGTAGTGGGAATTTGAGCGTAATTTAGATGCAGTTAATAAAGAACATTTGATTAATATTGAGTAGTGGGATTTGAGCGTAATTTAGATGCAGCACATTGCAGTCACTTCTCCGCCAGGCTGGCTCCCACACATTTGGAGTAGCAACAGACAGCCGTTTCGACATTTGGGACCCTCACAGGGGGGTTGGCGTTCCTGGGAGTCTGTTGGTTTACGACCTCACGGCTACAGCATGCCAGCAGATTGTGCGCTTGAGCCATGGGTGATGGCAGTAGAACTGCCTGACTAACAACTGACCACGATATTTAGCGGTTGCATCACTGAGGAGAACCATAAGATTGAAACGGTCCTCTGGTGCTTTCGCAGATGTGTGGAAGACTGCCTGATAGGTGGGTGGTTGAAATGCATATACATATCGGCCATTGAAATCAAGCAATACCCGTCTACATATTTTGGCTAGCCCTTTAGGACCAAGCAGCCGATACGTTGTGACGAGTAGCAGATGAAACTTCCCGATGATTATCACCAAAAAGCGTTAGTAAAAATACGACTCCGCCAGCATGGTAACAGTAGGAGAATATGCGTTCAGCATAACAGCAAGGAAAACCGTTAATTGCTTCAACGGTATCTTCAACATTTTTGGTCGAACCACGTCTCTTGCAACATGATTCCTAGCTATTTGTATTCACGACAGTTGACAAGTCGTTTAAGATCCTAAAATTTTCCAAGAAACAAATAGACATTCGCAAATAGTACAGTGGGTATAATCATATTTGTAAAGATTTTCGCCCTGCGGGCCACGCACCACCCGACACGATACTCTTTTATATATTTAATTTGTTTTTAGCTAGATGGGTTGTGGCTATTAGTTTGGACGAAAACAAAGTGGAAGCGCCTCTAAAACGGTATTTGGATAAAACCTTTCTGGACGGTTCTGAAAGCTTAGTGAGCCATTTCGTTATTGAGTGCTATGCAGCATCGCGCATATCCCATAATGGTCTGAGTGGAAGTCCTTCTTTAGGCTTCTTTGGTATGCCATAAAGACGCGGAATCCCTGTCCCGTCTACTCAAACACAACTGAGTCAATCGCATTTTATTGGTTTTGTAACTCTTTTTTAAGAGGCCTAAGTTATCCATGTGTGATGTTCCATAGCAATCAACAGCGAAATGGATCGCTAAGCTTCCAGAGCCGATCAGTAAAGTCTTATCCAAATACCGCCTCAGAGATAATTTCAGCCTCATATACTTCATAAAACATGAGCAGCAATCAGAAAAATGTTTTATTTAGATGTAATGCCACTCTTAAACAATGTTTCGATAAAGAGACGGTAGACTACATAGGTGAGGCTGTTCAACTGCATAATGTGGATGACGACCACTGAAACGACCGACTCCAATAGTTGCACCTTATGTGTACCAGAAACATGCAATTCATGTTCGATGGGAAGATCCATAGACAGTAGGCCGCAGCCGGAAGGGATTCTCCGTTAATACCACTGTTACCAGATGAAATTAAAGCGTTTGAGAATAACTTTCTGAGCCGTTATCAACAACCTAGTCTATTACCGACGGTAGATGGACGATACATTATGCATCTCAGCTAGTCACCATTGCACAGAAGAACTAGTGAGGAAAGTAAACTCAGCCCACGCTAACATAATACTCACCCTTGATTCTACGTGATACAACTAAATATCGTACTTAGGCGTGCAGGTGAGCGGAAGTTCTGACGGGTCTATCCAGCGGAGCGTTCATAGAACGACAACGTGGGACAGGCAATATACTCATTTTGCCAGCTTCGTTCCACTCAGCCAGAAAGCAAAACTTGGTTAGTGCCTAACCGAGCGAGCAAGAGGAGTATGCCTCGAGGGTTTGCAACCGAATGAGAAAAAATTTGTACGAAGACCATTCGATAGAAATGACAATCCGAAAAAGTTAGGTCGGAGAAACATGAAGTCTTGAGAAGAAAAGTGAAAGACACCGAGCTACTTATCGTTACCATTCAAGGTGGACCGGAAGGTTGAATCGATGTTTAGAGGGCTTTCTGGCAACATCGCTCATAACTAGGCTTCAACACATTGCAGGCCCTGAATCCAAAACCTGAGGGACAGATTTAAAAGATCAAGTGCTCATTCCTGTGTGTAATAGCTCCTGCTCGTGTCCATTACGATATATTGGAAAAATCAACAGGAGACTGTCCGAGAGAGCTAGAGAGCACTGTCCAGCTGGGCCGTATAGCGGTGCTATTAGATCAGTAGCAAACGTTGTGTCTGAAAGATTGTCGATTCGAAGCAACAGGTTAGAGCGCATGAGGCGTTCCAGTCAAGATACCGAGTACCCAGATGCCACACAAGAGCAGTTACATGTCGTCCACTGGCAGCGATCGAGGCAAGTGTAATTAGGCTTCATGACTGACCTATGTGTGCACAAGAAGTTCGTCCAGGCACTCACTCTATCGAAGTCCCCTGGAACAGTGACATATTTTGTGGACAACACCGCACACCCACAATCACAGTCATGATTACTATGGGATCAACGAGCTAGCTTGGTCACGCTAACCATGTGAGTTTAGAACCTGTACCCTCATCTGACATTTACATCCATGTCATTCATTTGTGGTATATTAGCCTGATTTCGATCGTTCGCACTAATGAAACCAAGAAACATAATAACTATTATCTTTCAGTCGTTAACTCAACTGAATATATGTTCCAACGGGAATCCCTAGAGCACTTCTACTGCTGGCGAAGCCCTCAGCTGCAATACGTGATTTCACCCTGTAGGATGGAAGTGTTACACGGCCGACAGCCTACCGATTAGCGAACCGTTACGTAATATCGTTTCTGCGTGGTACCGCAAGCCTCAATGTGACCGCCTGTTTATAAATACCCCTAAGTGGTATACCGTCTGATTTGCGTCATAGAAACAAGAGTACGGGAAATTGCGTTTTATTACCTCTCTATATGTCTTAGCTCCTGCCCTGTTTAATATATATCTTCATGCAAGGTTGTCTTGTGCTTTTGATGCCGCTTGTGCTTATGGTGTTCGTGTGGAGCACCGTATTGATGGTGGGTTGCTGAACATCCGCCGCTTCGGTGCGAGAACTATAGTCTGTGAGACAACTATCCGTATGTTGCTGTTTGCTGACGACTGTGCGTTGTTTTCACACAGCGCGGATGAGTTGCAGCACATGACTAGTGCTCTGGCTCCGACAGCCGCCAAATTCGGGCTCACCATCAACACAAGCAAAACTGTCTGTCTCTTTCAGCCTTCACCGGAGGTGCAATCTTCAATATTGCCGCAAATCAGCATTGGTGCTGAAGTATTAGAAACCACCTCCCGCTTTTCCTACCTTGGGAGTATGATGTCGACTGATCAGCAGCTACACAGTGAGCTGCGTATCAAAGTGTCGAGGGCAGCGGCGGCATTCGAGAAGCTTGAGTACCTAGTGTGGAACAACCATCAGCTTACCCTTGGCACGAAGCTGATGGTGCACAAATCCATGGTGCTGTCCTTTCTTCTATACGGCAGTGAAACTTGGACGATGTACCGTCGGGATGCGCGATATCTCGAGCGGTTCCATCAGCAGTGTCTGCGACGGATTTTACGCATCGGCTCGGGGCTCCAAAGTTGCAGACACGGGAGTTTTGCTCCGAAGTGGGATGCATGCAGTGGACTGCATACTTTTATTGAGACACCTGAGGTGGATTCGACGCGGATACCGAAGCAACTCTTGTATGGTCAGCCGAGTATTGGGAAGCGGCACGTGGGGAAACCAAAGTTACGTTACCAAAACATGATCAAATTGAGCCTCAGACGTTCTAATCTTGTTTGCGGGTCATGGGAATCGAAGGCGGTTGACCAGCGTGCATGGCACGATCTCATCATGAAGGCAGTTGCCGAGGTGCAGGAAAAAGCCTTCTTGCATGCAGAGAAGAAGCGGCAAGTGCGGAAGCTGCAAGCACCGTTGGGTTGTTCACCATCGACATCAAGCGCATGGTGCTGTAGAACATGCGGATGCGAGTGCCTGAGTCAGGCAGGCTTAGTGAGCCATGAGCGAGGCCACTCGGAACTACTACCGAAGCGAGGACGTGTTCTGCAGGGAACGTAGGCGAAAGGGGCGCAGCGTTTGTAGGTACGCTGCATTCGATTTACTAACCGCGTGCTTGCATGCTAAGCCTCTTTATTGCAGGTGGTGTGTTTTCAGTTTTGTCCTAATGCCTTTCTTTCTCATATAAACGTCTAGAGCCATGAGCAACGCCACTCGGCACCACTACAAAAGCGACGACGGGTCCTGCAGAGAAGTATTCAAAACCGGCGCAGCGTTTGTAGGGACGCTGCATTCGTTTTTACTAACCGCGTGCGTGCATGTTAAGTCTATTTACTTCAGGTGGTGGGTTTTCAATTTTGCCTAAATGCTTTTCTTTCTCATATAAATGTCTACCTGTACGCCATTCTATTAACTTGCACACCTCGCTTAAGCCAATTGTAGTCGACTTCCGTAGCATGTTTGTGTTCGCGTCATTCTGTTAAGTATTCTTTCTGATCTCGTGAACTTATCTATGACTCGTTTGTAAAAAAACTTATTTCATACGCTCATTAACTTAAGGTTTAAATCACCGTATCCTTATAAATTAATCGAGCTATTTTCCTTGTCTCTCTCTCTCAAATGGTTGGATTGTTTGATATCCCCGGTGTGGCTGCGCTTGATGTGCATGTTGACATGGTGCCTACCTGTCTATTACACGCTACTTCGTCCATACTGGCTCCAGGAGACAGCTGGTCGTTGCTGATGGGGACAGGGTGCAAGGTCCTTGTGGCCGTGTTAGGCTCAAAGAGTGGTTCCATGCACTCAGTGTGGAGCGGACTACGGTCCAGCCACCGCCTTGTGTGCGCTTGTTTCCCAAATACAGTGTGGTTGAGTTTGCTGTGAAGGAGTGTGGACCGGCTCCGTTGATAAAACGTGGTTCCTATCCACATGCCTGCCGGTCTTATTCCTTCGGGTTTACACTGGATATGGGGTGTGTGGTTGGAGCTGTGGGTGGTGCAGCGCAAGCCACCCATGGTCCCTCTATAGGCACAGGCGTCTTGCGGCTGACCACAGTGACAGGCAAATCCGAAACCGAATGCCGCCAACCATGTAAAACCAACGTCTACTAGTCTACAACTTACCGTTTCCATCTCCTACGAAGCACCTAGTCCAGGCTTCTTACCATATTTACCATATCGATGGCACACGTATTAACCACCTGTCTGAGTTTTGTGCTGGCCACTATTGTGCCATACAAAATACGGCTGAAAGTTATAAATGTTATAAATGTTATAAATGTAAAGTGGAAGTTATCGAAGCCTACAATGTGGTCACATTCGGATATAACAGATTTGGTGAAACAATAGTCAAGTTGGCCGCCAGTTTCTACAAGGTAACCAGCAACTGGCAGTGGCTATGTAAAACAACCGGAACTATTACCTTCCGAATTTTTCAAACGTTGAACGCTCTTTTTACTTGCGACATTTCTGTGCCCATGCTGTGCCTTTTTTCCAAAGTATTGGACGACGCACTACACCAGGCATTACGTAGCATGACTAGCGTTTATCATGCGACAACTGGACTAGACATCATACTCAGCAACTCCCACGAAATCGGGGTAGACGGATTTACGTGTATGAAGTGGACAATATGGGGAGTCCACTAATGTGAGGCTAACCTTGCTGTCAGTTTCTTTCTGAAATTATACATTTTTATTTACACAGCCAATCTAACGGAATTTATCAATTAATAGTTGTTTAAACCTGCATTATACCATTGTTGTTGTTCTGAGGACCAGCTCTGTCCTCTGCACTTTCACAACACGCATGACAGTGAAGGATGAGTAGCGCTATTTCGCAGTTAGATATCAGTGATGGCGGTCCACTGTCATCACCCATGAGTCAGTGGCACAAGCCGCTGGCTCATAACAATAAGGTTTTCGGTTCGAATCCGGAATGATTCTGTTGTAACGCGTCTTTCTTTACCTCTACTCTATGCCACTGACGACTGTGGTACTGCTGCTAGCTGCCCCTTGAGACTGCGACTGTGTGACTGCTCAGTCACGCGCCCAGCCCACTAACGGAATGGAGAAGACCAAGGTTCGGTAGACAGAGAGGCTTATTGTATGAGAGCACGGCCCAATAAATAGGTTGTGAGCAACTACTTAAACAACAATATTGGAGATGATACCTAGCGTCAATGAACACAACTCAAATGGTTCAAGTTCGTGATCCAACTTGCCTCTGATTCCGCACCAAATCTCAATTTGATCTATAGTCGAGTTCGAGCTCTAATTGCAGATCGATGCACTTTCTCGGCTTGATTGCTAGCTCTCTCCGTAACAGATTCGGCAGGCACACGCAATTGACGAGTCGCGATAAGAGGAAACGGCCGTCTGGCGCCTTCCCAAATGTGTGGTGGCTGTCTGTCTGAGTCTGACTACGACTAATCATCACAAAAACCAATGTTCCAACTTGAGGTGATAAACTAACAACATAGGTATGAGGAACCTCACCGAAAGCTGATGGGCTATGACTATTTTTATGTTCGATTAGATTCGTGGAATCAACGACACCAACAAACAGAAACATGCCGCGGTATTTATGCTAGCAACTCCAATAGAAACCTTGTATTCTCGGTTCCTAAACATTTTACCTCGCGATCAAGCCATTTTGCGTGTTGATGACGCTGTCTCCCAGTTCCAACCTTTGTTTCCAGTTGCCTAGTTCATACCGAAAGACAGGATGCATGGCACGCAATTTGACCACGTCGCCATCAGCTGCAGATTATGCGTATCCATCCAGAATTACCGAGTGATTTGAAACAAGCATATAACATCAATCTTACACCAGTTTAGAGCACATTTGTTCAATAATGTATGATGGGATAAAAAGCATAACTTTACAAGACCCACAGGATGGATATGCAAAAGAAAATTAAAACCAAAATGTTCCATCATGGAACGTGGTTAAATCATTGCACATTATCAAACAGTTGTGTAGCCTTTATTACTAAAGTGAAAGTCTAAGAGTCTTTCGAATGTCGTCATGTCTGGTGCGTTCACCCTATATCTTGGTGATGCATTCCAGTGAGAACAGATTCTAAGTGAATAAAAATACTTTCTACAGTTCAGACGAGAGTGTTGCGTCACTAGTTTCAAGTGATTACCTCGGCTTTGTTTGTAAGATGCTAGAGTCAACAGTGATGTACATGGATGCTCGTTTTCAGTTGGTATCCGGTATGTGAGAGTAAGGTCTCCGCGAAGTCGTCGGTATTCTAATGAGAACACACCGAGTACACAAAGACGCAGTTAGTAACTTAGACCGGATAGTCCAAGCGTTGCCTTTGTGACTATAATTTGGGGCTATTCCAATAGGTAAACTACGTTTTAACCATGGACACCAGGCCTGAATTGCATATTCAACTTGAAGGCGAGTGTAGGAGTTAATCAGCAATGGTACTAACCGTCGCTCAAGGGTGCCGAGTAATCGTCTCAGTTCAAGTTCGCCATACTTTCTGCTTTAGAACATTGGAGCGAATTTCCAAGACCCTCTTGCACGATTATACCTAAGTCGCGTGCACTAGTCACGTATTGCAGGACGTGTTGCCCCAAAAGGCATGTGTTGATGAAGCTGTTGTGCACCGTCAGTAGGTGGCACTTAGCATGGTTCAGTGGGAGCCGGTTCCTTTCTGCCCATTCATTATTCCGAGCCAGATCTTCCTGGAGGTAGACACGGTCGCAAGCTGAGCGAATTGCTCTCCATGTTTTATCCTCCTGTGCAAATATTCGCATCGGAGATAGAATGTCTGCTGGAATAAATAAATAAATAAATACTTTATTCTCGACTATGCGAGGCACGTCCATGGAGGCATGATCAGATATGTACAACTGTATAAACATTTTATGGCAGCTGTGACAGTAACAGTAGAAAATTGGTCATATGTCCATGATAATATAAATAAATAGATAGTTTATTCTCAGTTTCATAGAGACGCACCAACTTAGGCATGATCAAGGTTTAAAAACTGTTGTGTATCACGATGATACATCGGGTTCAATCGTGTGTAGTTGAAACGGTGTCGGGAAGAGTTGATATGTGAATCTAGTCGACTTGCCAGTATGTAGTTGTGGGCTGTGACTTTATTCAGTGGCGAGTCACATCCGCCACATCGCAGTGTTGTTAAACAGACATTTGTGGCTTTTTATAGGGAGAACGCTTGCCAGGCGAAAACCCACCACGTCCTGCAACACTGCCGTAAAGCATTTTGAACATTAATGTTAAACTGGCAAAGCCACTTGACGACTGGTTTCACCTTCGGTTTTTCGCGGGGTAATGGCTTCTAATTTTCTCTGTTAGCTGGACGGGTATTTTGATTTGGGTCGCCGTGATTTTTGAGGTTGGTGGAGGAGAGGGACATGGCGATTTTTCTTCTTGCTGTATGTCCAGGTGAGCAAAAGTTCCAATTTTTCCACTGTCCAGATTTTCAGACGTATAATGTATGGGAGTATGAGGCTATGTCAGGTTCTCCATACTGGACAAGGGTTATAGTGATTGTGGGTCGGTCCTTGTGGAGTTTTACCATCCTCCATGTCAGTCCTTGTGGGTTGTTACGTCCGTCTTCGGCCAAAACTGTTCCTCAGTCCAATCCCAGGTCTCCAAGATGTCCCGGACCTCAGAGAAAAGGGAAAGTGAGGGACAACCGAGAGAAGACCGCAAGAACAGGCATGGAAGGTGTTACGGCAGAGAGTATAAGGCTAATCGCATCACCTAACTAACGCACGGTCTGGGCAGTTAAAATACAGGGCAGTGGGCGGAATGAGTATACTGAATAACCGTGGTTCTACAATAGCACTAATAAACAAAAAAGAATACAATTAACTCGCGAATAGGTAATGCGACTCGCTAATTCGGGCAGCAATTATTCCAAGTCAGCAGTTGTCTGCGCAAATGGCGAATAGTCCGTAAACTTGGCACAGTAAAACAAATTACAAGCGATAAGACGCAAACCGTAAGTTCACAACAATTAAGAAAAGAAAAAAAGATAATAAATGCAGAAAAATTGCATGGTTTTATCAGTTTGTTAAAGCCGAACATTTGTGCATGAACAGGTAAAGTCGAGTACCACACCGTCCAAGGGGAAAAATATGAAGAAATTGAACTAATGGTAAATGTGCAGTGGTATAGTTCAGAATCGTGAATTTAGAATTCACACTCCCCCAGCGTCTTTGGCCTCCTCGCTGAATTCTTCGTCCAAAGTCTCCTCTAATAGACACACTTTTCGTACGTCTCTCCGTAATGTTCCCTTGTTTGTACGTATCAGAACTTCCCGGACCAGTCCATCGCGCCCAGCCTTCGCTTCTTCTATTATGCCCTTTGGCCACAGACCTCTTGGCGTGCGTTATTTCTATGTGTACCGCTCTTACTGAGAGGCAAGTAAATATGCAATCGTACCGTTTCCCCGTTGTTCGTTTTTCCTTCACCAGTAGTAGTCCAAAATAGTCAACCCCAACAGCCGTAAACGCCGGTTGGTATGCCATACAACGATCCTCTGTGAGAGAAGCCATCTGTTGTTCACAAGGCTGAGTCTTCCATATCATGCAGCGTGCACATGCCTTCAGGACCTTGCGGACTGCTGTAACACCATGCAAAATCCAATAGCGCTGACGCAGTTCAGTAAGGACGTGAGACACGCCGACGTGACCGTTTCTCTCGTGGCAATCTAAGATAATTAGTCTAGGCACGTAATGTTGGGCAGGTAGCAGGACAGGATGCCTAGCCTCACACGGCAATGGTGCCCAATTCAGTCTGCCACCAACTCGTAG
>CALYDF020005655.1:0-14154 GCA_944474145.2 Dicrocoelium dendriticum | reverse complement strand
CGTCCACAAAACATCCCGAGTGACGACACCTGTGCTGGCTAGGCAGTTCAAAGGAGCCCCTGCATCAAACTCATGTGGTAGGATGGAATAAAGTACGAAACAAGCGCCTGTTAAGATTTTGCTCTAACTTTAGTGACACGTGAAAAACTCCGTAGCCCAAAGCACACAATTCTTACTTCATATACACCACAAGGCGCGGTACTCGGACCAGGACTGTTCCTTGTCTCCATAGTTAACTGCGCCAGTGTTCACTCCAAATTTTATGTTATTTACCGATGCTGGAAAGATTTGGCGCGCTATCGATACAATAGAGGATCCCACCGTTAACATTGCCACCTTTTGTAACTGAGCCAGAACACATCTCTGAGGAGTCATCTGTTTATTCTGGCCACTCAGTACATCCAAACACAACTTCGTGGAGACTTTTTTCTCCCTCCGACTGCCACAGCCCAGGGACGTCCTTCCAGCCGTTTAATTGATACCCTCATCTGGTTTCTACACAGAAAACGGCGACAGACTAACACATTTAGACTAAATGATATATCCCGTGTACTTACATTACGGCATTATTCCAAAAAAACACTGCGTGGTACAAGACTTCCTCTAAACTTTGTAAGGAATACTCACAACTGTGCTACTGCAAACCTTTTGACGAGTTCCGCAGCTTTCGCCTTAGTTTCCCAGCACGGTGTTTTGATGGTGTAATATTCACCCTAACCAGCTCCACCCTAACCTTGTCAAGTATCTGCTTTCTGCCAGTTTTAAACCACTGCTCAATTACAGTGAAGCATAGCACCCAGAGAACTCACTAATGATCCACCGCCGTATTTTAGGCAAGATGGTCCAAGATCTCTTTTTTAACTACCTAGTTCGGCTATAGTATCGCCATCTATTCTGAGTTTTGACGATGGTGAGATTGTTATTTCAACGTCCAGATATTTAAGACTGACCCTAACGGAACAGACGGAATCGGCTGGATTCCTGTTCAAAATTTTTGGCTCAGCGTTGTAGCTGACGTGGTTGAGCGAACCAGCTGTCCATGCATATTTGTTATTGATTCACTAGCCGGGGCTTCTCTCAAACGGTAAAAAATTTAATGAGTTAGTGCAGCACTTTAGCTTTTTCGGAACTGGCCCTATTTGTCTCGTATTCCTACTCATTGATACAACGAAACAACACCAAGTCAACCTTGGTGTAAAAAGCTACTGTTTGAACTATTGTTTTAAACCATGCCCTTTCCACAATCCAGGGACAGCTTCTCGTACAATCGGGAAATATACGTATTAGTATTATACAGCAATGGAGATACCAAAGATAGGGTTTTTCTAATGCTTTCGATCGTCGTGCTTTGACTTTCCTTTTTGATAATTTGTTAGCCACGAGCGGGTTTCTTTCAAGTGTAGTATACTGTTCGTAACCGAAAGTCACTAGGCTACCACGCGGTCGAGGCTGTGGAATTTGTATGGTCATAGTTTTGAACTCAACACAAACATCTGTTGGGTAGCTATTTTGAACGAACCAGGTGGCGGTTTGATACACTAGCCAAACGGTTGGCGCGATCGGCCCTTTGTCTATGTGATAAACATTTGCACGGACACCAGCTGGCTCACTGAATGTCACAAACAACCAAACTGTGCACAGACTCGTGAGCGACTCTCCCTAGGGTTATATGTGCTACGTGCAGTATTTTGAGTCCGCTCCACTGATAGCTGAACAAAACCATTAGATTCCTTTGTCGAGGTCACAAGCAGACTTTGGAATTCGGTACTGGCACCATCCGCACACAACTGGCCCATCTAACATATCTGAACAACAAAAATAACTAGCGCTAAACTACCACCTTTTAATCCGACCAAATGCAGAGCCCTGATAAAAATAATAGGACCTTAAGCTAAGAAAAAGTGAAATCCGCGTCTCCCGTCAGTAGTTATCATATGTATGATAGATATTAGATGATAGATTTGACCGTCTATTGTCAACCATAATGTGAAGCGGAGCATGTTCTTTGGCCATCAGCTTCTGACAACCACATCGATTCCGTCGAGACTTATCGCGTTTTTGTACAACACACAGACTACATTGTGAGCTTCTGGAGAGAGATAGGAGAGGGAGAGTGATGAATCGTTCATTCAAAATGACATGCGATATGGTATGCATTGCCGATTCAATAGCATAATTAGGTGTTTAATCGATGTCAGTCCAACGATATCACTGTGCGCTCTCACTAATTGTTATCCTTTGCGATATATTTTAACTGAGCAGCAGTCAGGTCGCTTGACGGTCAGCGTAAAATGCATTATCTCATGAATAGCTTTAAAACAAAAAGGAGCAACGATGCCTATTTACCCCGTTTTTTTCTTCGTAGGTGGTATTATTTCCATTCCAAGGGCCACTGAATCCCAATGACTGATATGGAAACCAATCTAATTGGTTCAATGCGGGCTGCAAATGAAGACGGTTAGATTCACGAAGATACATGGCTTCACGGTTAAACTGTGCAGTCCTAGCTTTGTGTATATCATGCAGCACACAATCTCGATTCGGACCAAGCTGTATCTTTAAGTTAGCCTTGGTTATTTGGGTAACAAATGTGAAACACTGGCCATCAGCAATTCGGTAGTAGCAGCGGTTAGAAACCTAACATTTGTTTAATAATCCGTCCGTCATCTGAACCACGCCACTTGGTCGCAAAACTGGAGTGGGATGCGATAGGTATCTTGTGCGCTAATTGTTGCAGTATCATGTGTAGAAATAGGAAACACACGACCATCAGCAACTGGTGTATCTGAGGCTGTTACAGTCAAAGGATTTAAACAAAAGATATCTGTGCTGAAATAGACGGTTGAGCACTGATCATGTGGTAGCACGGTTTTCTTGAACGCTCTAGGTCAGAATTGGGCCTACCTACTCAATATGTCACAGTCCAAAGTTTACCGAGTAATATAACCACCTTGGCTGTAAGGTAATTCTATTTCGTCTCATCTGTGACGATTATTGCATGCCGGTCTTGAGGCATGCCTATACGTTCCAGTATAGCAATAGTATAATATATAAAGAGCAGCTTAAATTGTTCTAATCTGTATGGATTACGCATTTGCTTCCTTACTGGTAGCTTCCAGGGAACAAGACAGACAAATATTGAGGTTCTTGCGAGTTGCTGTTAAAATGATTCGTAACAAGTTCGTCCCAGTTTGATTAATTTTAGTCTGAACAGCCAACTGAGCGCGAAAATCATTGGCTGGTATCCTTCGATGAACCGTGAATCTATCCAACACCTGCTCTCCAAATGCTGTAACAACATTACACAAGGTCCAGCTCGTGAAGTAGGTTATTGCTAGGCGGATTGTTTTGTTATCCATCATAATTGAAATGAAATGTAATGGTTGAGGTCACCTGCGCCCCTCTGCACACTAGTATTTTTACAAGGCTGTCAGATAAGGGAAATCAACAAAGTCTCTTAGCCCGTGAAAGGCAGACAGTGTGGAAAAGACTGTGGGGTACAATTCAAATAGTAACCGCAGGGATTGTGGCGTAAGAGCCTTATCGAGTACGGGATAACGGTGAACAGTAAGCTCTGTTGCATCTAACGCAGTTGGTACCCTGCTAATCTGTTATAATAGGAAGGAGAATAAGAATAATAGGTATAGTTCACCTGAAGCGAGCAAATGTATCTGTAGCGGCACAGATCAATTTATACAGAAGTATCCCGGCTCTTGCATGCGTGACATGATTAGATGGAATCTTACGGTATGCGTTTCATGTAGTAACGTTCTGGTGGATGCTTGAGGCAAAAGCCTAGTTATGAAAACATTGGTGTTTATATGTTTCTGTACCCCACTTGGAATAGCTCATTGAGGGAATTTTCCCATGTGAATATGGTGATTATGGCATTTATAGAAAAGGTAACGTTAGAGGCTGCTTCTAAATGTCGTCGCATTGTCACCTGATCCGTGTTATTGGTAGTTTATCCCACAGTTAGCTATATTTGACCAGGAAGAAATTAGAGCGAACGTTCATTATGACCGTTGGTATATTCAGTATGAAATTTTTATTGCGTAGCGTTCGAGTTGAACAATGTAGTAATCCGAGTGGTGGAAGGTCGGAATAGGTCATTTTGTGTGGCACGTTGAAAAGCAGCAACAAGTTGTGCTTCAATTGTCGAATCCAAAGTGAATCCAGTTAAAATTCATTTCAACGTTCTCGATAACTCATAGAGCTTACCAAGCAGATCTTTAGTAAATGATCTGTGCAGGTGCTCCACAGCAATTCTGTCACTCGCATATTGCCCTAGGTTATGCTGACGTATTCGAGGATGAGTCGAGTGATATGCTTGAAAGGTCAACGACAGCATAGGACAGTATATTTAGCAAGTCACCAGGAAAACGCAATCATCAAAACAATCGCACGGTTACAGAATACCAAACCAGTGAAATCAGAAGCTCCAAAATGCTGAAGGAATTGCCGTTTTCTGTTTGACCACAGGACTCTGACATATTTGGAATGGGTTAAATTTAGCCACTGGCAGCCAACATCATCATATAAAGAGAAATGCTACGGAGCAAACATATAGCAAGATTGGTAGATGGACCGACATTCATAAACTGGTTAGAATGATTAAATGTTAAAACGTGTGCCTAGATGAAGTAAGAAACACTTGCTTTTCTAGGGATGCAGCAAACCGGTAAACGGAGTAATCGAAACAAAGCGCGATAGATGTTACGTTTTTGAGTACCTTCTGCGTTCGGACTACGACGTGCAATCTCGCTTTGGATCGCTAGTTACTCTGAAACAAGCACACATCGCTAACCAGTTAGTTGAGCAGTGAATTCGGGTTAAATTAGGCACTGAATGTTCAGTTGTTCGAGGAGTGTGCAGAGATATACGGTTACGCTAAATCCATGATACGAACAGACGAAAACAGGCATAACCTCACAGTGAAAAATAAGCATCTAGAGCTGGGAAGTAAATGCCAGGTTACCATAATAATAATAATAATAATAATAATAATAATAATAATAACATCTTGGCCTCGTGCGTCAGTTTCAGCTATGAAGAATATGTATGCCCATTGTGCACTGTTTGGTTAGGTTAAGTTGCACTAGAAAACCGCAAAAGCACCACAGTCCAACAATTCCAGTGAAGAATAAGTGGCATCGGGTTCTTTAAAGGAGAGTAGTGTACCTCCTCACTGAAACTGGTCAATCGAAATCGAATAGATTTTGAGAAGAGTTCGAATGCAGGAAGCAACAGTGGATGGTGCAAAATGCGTCGAATTTATCGTAATGGACACATTGACGAACATCTATCTGGATGATGTGGGACTGGTTTACACAACATTAATCCTTCTGTCGGTCGGCGTAAGTTTTCGCCGCAGCAGGTACCTTCAAAGTTGGGTAGGCTGCAGAAACCAAAATAAACTCGACAAAAGTAGGTATTTTAACCTGTGGTAATAATGTCTGCGACCAACCAGTAGGTGCCGGAGAGCAACTCGGCAGCTTAACACGCGCACAGATCGGTTTCAGTTAATACCGACAACAAACACATCATGATCGACTCGGACACCGGAACGGTCAGCCCATTATACCACTGTGGCACAGAAACACAATCAAATCGCTATTGTTTACTCGACAACCGACTGAATAACAGTGAGGCTTCACGAATACACAGGTAGAAACCCCATGTTAGCGTATACAAGCTTAGCACACCTTCTCTGGCACTCTAAAATCGGTAAGAACCTTAATCCAACTAAGCTAACGAAGGCGGCCATGTGACAGTGTGTATGCAGGGAGCCACTGAGGTTGTCAACAGTGGTGCCACCGAAAAGCAAACGTCAAGTAAGCTTTTTGGAACTAATTCTCGGTGTTAGTACATGATGCAGTGCCCACCTGATACAACATAATACTTCATTTGCAATGTGAATCCCCGGATTACCACCACCAAAACGTAACTTTCTCTAACATGATGTTCATTTATGAAATTTTGTCACAACCGATGGTCCTGCACTAATCAACATTAACTTCTTCACAATAACTTTCGTTTGAAGTTACACTTACATATTAGCAATAAATTATTCAGCACACTGTCAAAAATTGTCGTTTGGGTTCCATTGGCACCGATCCATCCGGCACATTCTAAGGGCACCTGACGGTGCAGCAATGCCAGTTGCGTGAATTCGGCGAAAGTACTTCATATAGTACTCGTAAGTAGCAGGATTTTAGTTGTAATCTTCACATGTTCGCGACTGCGTAGAGTATATTCTGCTTCGTAATCACCATAAGAGTTCTGGTTACATCGACGTAGCCAATCAATGGGTTTCTGTGTCCATGTTCGAGACTACCTCTCAGTCGGTACCATGACATACCAAATTCTGGTTCTAGCTAAGTCCGTCTGTTGATTGGGTATCGTCTTGTGAGCCACGCCTTAGTAAAAAGGCGATTATTCTGTTATTATTTTCTCTACTTGGTAATACCCTTCCTGTTTAAATAGTTTCTCATTCAAAACTGGCCGTCACAGGCTCAATTGAGACGTATTTCGTTCTTATTGCGCATAAGAGCACAGGCGTGAGGCTGGCTATCAATCTCTCAACGGTTACCAATACAACTACTGCTTAAGCGACGCAAAGAGTGGAATACTGCCCATCAAACTGAAGGTCGTCTACCCGAAATGGCCGCCATGTTGACAAGCGAAATTATCGGATCTCATTCGGGGACTGACGTGTGTATAGAAGATCTAAGTTTAGGCAAATACTCGAATGCAGTCGCTTAATCCTTTCATGCTCAAAGAAGTTATTTAAGGAAATTCCCAAGAAGCCAAAAACTCGAATTGTTGGAATAGTCAAAAAGTAATGTACCTTTTTGGCACCATGCCAGTGTGGAACTTGTCAATGTAAAATTTACTTAAAATGTTTTGTTATCCTTAAGTCCAAGTCACGTAGGTATCAGTCCCAACACGCCTCAATATGAATGACAGACTGGCAACAGTTGAGTTGCGAGTCTGAGACCCACATTAGTCAGATGGAATATTCAGTGCTGGCACTTCCCGAAAGGATGAACCGGGCGTATAACGGCCGTCTGACTGAGTCTAAATGCGATGAATATATATACCGAGACCATCCAAACACACCTACTAATCCTTTGAGCCTAACTGTCATTCGCTTTCTACATTCTTTCAGTAACTGAGGTATGATCCATTGGTTTGATCCTTGGAGGCGAGTATAGGTCGAGTCAAACATCATTTCATAATGATCCTGGTATTATCTACCACGTGACACGTATGGGAAATTCATTCCCTGATATAGCGGAAACGGTTGGTTACCCTCAGCTAAGCGATTAATGGCGGTAGCTCGTAGTGCGATTTACAAATCAATGCGTATCGATGAATAGAGCATGGCCTTGGAATAAACAACATCTGTGCCTCAATACATTAGGTTCAGTATTCTTATCTATTGCTTCGAAGTGGACTGTGAACTGATCACGGTCTCGTTCGTATACAGTCGCGTCAAGGGAGTATATTTACGAATAGTTGGCCGCAAACAAGTCAAGCACAAGCAAATATTAAATTGATTATACCTTTCTTCAACAGCAAGTTATGGTCACGAATTCATATTCACATCTTCTGTTGAGTGATAAATACATTCACGCATGCAAATATTTGCGGATGATGAGTATTGCTGCATCTCGGTCATGAGGGTAAAATAAGTTTTGGAATCCTGCATGTTGCACTAATGATGATAGCAATGTGACGAAAAGGAGGTATGTCGTCGTCCAATCATTTGGCGATGTAGCCAGTGTTCTGGTTTATTACATGCGAGAGGAAGTATTTCTAGCGGGAACGAAGGCGCGGCACTTGAGGTGTTGACAGAAACCCGAACTTGGAAAGTTATCAAGATCTAGACGCGGGACGGAAAGCTGGCTCTGCTGTCTTTCTGTTCTGTTTTCAATGTAAATACACAAAGAATGCACGCGATAACTCAATGTGGCTATCAGGATCTAATGGGAAATGCCCGTTGCAACGAACAATAGTAAAGATGCAGATTAGTCGAAGTGTGGTATTCTATCGTATGGATGTCAGATAGCAGCAGAAGTGTTCAGGCTTCATGATGAAGTCATTCCCATCAGCCAGTCTGTTCGTGACCTAGGTTTAAGATATTCTAGTTCCTTAAACTTTAGCGAACATACAAATCATATCGTGAAAAAAGCTAAGCGGTCGGTCGGGCTCATATGCCACCTGCTAACCTTGAAAGAAACCCGACTAATTGCTTTCAAAATCAGTATCTGGTCTTTGCTTGAATATTGCTGTGCTGTGTTCAGTAACTTGCGAAAGGCTGACTTGAGAGCCATTGAAAACGTCCAACGCACCTTTACGAAGCGCACATTTGGCTGTTCAACCGCTCTTTCATACCGAGATAGGTGTAAGCAGTTGAATCTTGAACCTCTGTGGTTACGAAGAATGCAATTAAATCTGTGCTTCCTCCAAAAACTCGCGTGGCGGAAAGCATATATTGGAACCTATCAATTGCACTTTCGGGAAAACACCATTTATGAACTGCGAGATAATGAATGCATATTCTATTTACCTAAATTCAAGAGCAGTCTAAGGAAAAATTTCTATCTGCTTAGGTACAGCTCCATTTGGAATAAGCTGCCAAAAGAGATTAGATGTATTGAACATTTCTGCATGTTCAAGAAAATGATAAAGGCTTATCTGTCAACGAACAGAGCGAAATGGATCTTAAAAATTCAACTTGATGATAATAAGCTGTATGAAGAAGGGTCAGATCATGTATAAAACCGGAGAACATCAACTCTAATGCACCAGAAAAAATTTGATCAGCTAGGATGAGCTGCTTCAAACCGCTTCTTATGCTATTCCTTAACGCTACCTCCCATGCGGTTTTACTCTCTTTAAACTTAGTTTATATCAACTGTCTTCTGTTTAAAACAGAGAGCAAAAATATTTACTGGTGTGATGTCAGGAACTATTTTCGTAATTTTCCCCACAAATTGATTTATTCGTAATATTGTTCTGCGATCCCTTTCGCTACATTTGTTCTCTAGTGCTAATCATTTCCCCGTCTTTTCTGAAGTTAACAGTCCAGAAACATATACTTGAATTCAGTGATGGCAACAACTGATTCTCTATGCGACTTTTGCCTATGGACAACTCGTACGGTCATCTGTCTCCGGCTGTCACGCCACACAATTTACCGTATGATCGGCTCGATCGATTTCTACGCCGATGTACAAAACATACCTGCCTATTTTTTACAATAACGATATAGTTTTCACATAATTCCTCTTTTCCATATTCTTCCCTATTGCATAGTTGGCCACGACTAGACTGATCTCCTGTGGTGACGTGTTACAGCTTCCAGATGATAAAAGACGTTACCTATGCAAGGCAAATTGCCACGAACTGACTGGCGTATGAAAAAGGGCCATAATAGAATGATCCGCATGACGGACTGGGCTGAGCCTTCATGGCCCATAACATATGTACCAAAGCAGCTCAAAAGGAACAGAGCATATGATAAACAGGCGATGGCTCATATGCTACTATGCCACACCGGCACACGGCCAGTTATTGCATGGAAGTGCGAGCGAAACCTTTCGAGGGAATCCCTTGCATGGAAGCAGGTCCCATGGGGATGGTTACACGAGTGGCCGTATTACTTTAACTGGACATCTGTTTAAATCTGCTTACTTTATTGTTCCCGGTTTTTAATTTCTTTAATGCCTTAATGCTACCAATTAGTTTAGTATCTGTTTTGGATCCATTGTAAACAGCGCGAACAAATTGATTATTTTTTTGCGATTCTGTTGTACACATTGATCAGACCACGTAGTTGGACTGCACCTCGAATCACCAAGGAATATACCATTTATTTATTTATTTACAAGACATACCGTATCCATGTGGCTTAATTTGTTGCAAGAGTCCCCAAGTATGAATGGGCGCAAGCAAGAGGCTGTTAGGGCAGATGGCCCTATACCTGCTATAGAGCAAAAAGCATGATAGAACACCGAAGTGTTAATATCTTGAGAAGGTGAACAATTTAAACAAAGAAGAACTAAGTTACCGGCTCCATTAGCTTATGTTTCCTATTTCGAGCTGCAACGTCAGTTCGCTGATGTAGGTAGGAGTGAGTAAAAAAGATCACACAGTTTAGCCATAAAAGATGCATCAAAAGGCTTAGTTGATTACTCTGCTGCAATTTTATACGATTCTGAGATCCAAAATCTAGGTATTGTTGCGTTTACATATCTTGGATTTTAGTAGCAAAAACAATAAATGTAAACGAAGGCAGGATTGTGGCTCTCAAAATATTATTACATGTCCATTATATGCGAGCGGGTCAATCCTTGTCAGACCCTATTTAATCTGAATGCGGAGTACCGTAAGTATCCTGGGATCACGGTTGTTTTTGACGTATACCAAAGATATCATGCACCTCGTAAGCTCGAGCTGCCTGCTTTGTGCGAATGACATCAAAATGTGGAGGGTGATCAATAGATCACTATAGATCAATATAGATTAGATTACACTACTTCGAACCGAAGTGGGTAGGGTTTACGCGTGATCAATCCAGAATCTGCTACGGTTTGATTCGGGTAAGTGTAGAGTGTTTCATTTACGAGACCAGCTGGTGTGCTGCTATAAACTGGATTACCAGGAGCTTCAACACTCCCTGGTGAAAAGGATGGGGAGTTTTGATCCAGGCAGACTTTGGCTTTCGAAACAGACTGAAAATTCATCCACAGAGAATATCCAGTAGGAGTACCTCTTGCGGCGTGCTTACGAACGCTTCGATTTGTCAATTTTTCAGCAGCTTTTCTGCTCATACATACGTTCACAAGTGGAATACGCAACAGCATTTTGCAAGACCACGATCTCAAGCTGGCAGAGATTACAGTCGTTTGGAATGCCGTCAGAATTTCTTTTCCGTACGCGTTGGTCGTGCCTGGAATGCCTTACCGGAATCTGTCATCGGTGCTCCCACGCTGGTAGAGTTCACTGCTTGAGTTAACCGTGCACTGCTTTCGCCGCACCATCTCGCATTACTCCATCGACCATGGTCAATCACGAATGCCCATTAGAGATTTCACTACCGGTAAACTCCCAAAATACGTTTTAGCTCTTTTATCTCCTCCATGTATTCACAAGGAGACGGCACAATGTTCACTAACGTCCCATTTGTCGTCACTACTTTTGGACTTACAGTCGATTTCCAGTTTTTGATAGCTATATACTACGGTGCGTCTACCGGGGTGAAAACATTTTTACTGACGTCCTTTCCAACTTTTGCAATATGCGTCATGACCATCTTACAGGACCTGTAAGGCTCCAACTATTTTACCCGTATAAGACCACTGTTTAATCGACATATGTAAGTTGTCTCTTAAACGCGGCGTCTTATTGCACATTGGTTCGTTTAATGACCACACTCTGTGTCAACTCGGCCAAGATGTGGCTCAAACCACACTTCACTCTCATGGGATTGATGCGTTCAGTGTCGCCGACACACGCATACATGATGATTACCTCGTGACAAATCCCCGACTTTATGGTTCAAAATCTGACAATGACGACTACACTGTTTGTGAATCTGGTGAAACTGAAACAATGCCTCAAGTTAGTTATGATATGGGTACTGTTCACAACAGACATACCAATGTAATCTAGCAGACTGGCTACCAGTGAACGATTACATGTGTGAAAATAGGCTTCAAATCATTAGTGGGGTTGACGAGCCCCGTCTGAAAACAAGTGGAGCCGTCCGGAACTTTCTCCGATTTGTTATAATTCGTTGCACGAAATAGTAACATTACTACTCATTATAAACTTAGACGATTGGTTCGGAATGCTGAGTTCGTTTGTTTGAATCGCAAACCGCATTTTGCCAGTTCTCTCTGTTAGTCTTCATCGTGTGACTCCAACGCATGGTTTATCATCCCATTCAGCTATCCAGCAATGTCCATCAGGGCCGTTTCTAAAGCTAGCACTGCAAGGAACATTTCACTGTGTAAAATAAACGCTTTCCAGCAACCAGCTACCCTTTGAAAAGGCAAACTAGGAAAACGCTAAATTGATGACCAAGACTTTGGAGAAACCTAAACGTCGGCGGTATAGAATTTGCCCTTACCTTAAATTTTCCATGTATACCTTGTCACAAAACACTTAAAATTTTGTTATTTTGCTTTCTGTTCCCAACCACGTACTAAACGTAGATGAAAGTTTTGTAATTGTCGTGGGTTCCCAGAAAATTTGAAACGAAATCAAGGGTGCAACAAACAATCGAATTGGAAGGCAAAGCGATTTGTACAGCAAAACCATAAAACAATTCTGCATTTCCCTTGTACCTGTAAACGGACCACATATGATGGGTCGTGCCTTATCTAGTTGAGAATATACCAATTACACTACTTATGAGTGGAAGGACTTTGGTGAGTATTTTTGTTCGTCGCAATCAGCCGACAATTCACATATGTCAACTAGCTGTCCGGAAAAGCACCAGTCATATTGTCCAACGTAGCGCGAAGAGGGGAAATCAATGAGAGTCAGGCTCTCAGATCATTCCGCCATGCAGCGATAGGCCTCAACGTCTCGAAGTGTGATAGCTGCTGGAACACTTACGTCTCCCCGACAAAAGAGTAAGTCGTCTACAAAATATTTCTTGCCTTCACGCTCACTCCACATATGGATATCGTGTCGATCTCCATACCCTGTTTTTCGGAGTACAGTTTTGGTCATATCTCTGTGCCATTACACCAGACCAACCAGCCATGGCAGAGCCCATAGCCCAGTTCAAGTGTTGGCAGGAATACGTAAGCTTGCCTTACCACGTCATAGACACAGAGTGCTCCGTTGCAAATCTGATGGGATCCAGACTTAGAGGCGTTCAGTCCTAATCTCCCAGATGGTAGATTCGCACCATTTGCTTTTCGACCAGGCACATAGAACAAATGTTTGAACCTGCGATTCCTCTTGTACTAATCAGAATTACCATAGAAACGGCCAATTTGTACTTCATTGTGTCACTGTATTCATTAGTAGGGCAAAACTAACCTGTCTTACAACGGTCAAAATTCAGCTCATGTTCCCTATTATTGAGTGATCAATCCAACGCTTGGTGAATCCTCCGTCACAACGCTAGGGGCCATCTTTCTTTCCCATTTCAGTGACCGATGTGTTATTGTTTAGAAACACTCATCCCACGCAAGAATCTATAGGACGATGAACACGATAAAATACGAGACCGCGTAGGCTATTCTCATATTGCTATCTCGTTCACATCCTCCCCGTATTCCTCAGGCAAAGTCATGAAAGGCAAGTGTTGGCCTCGTAAACCCAGTGGCATAGAAGTGGTCAGTCAAAGCGCTGTCGAATCAGCTTTGTTCGTCGTATTCCTTCTGGCCCGACGCCTCCATGGCACAATTTACCCGTGCACCAATTTAGTCCATAAATCAGTAATAACGGTGATTACGTATATTAACGTGAACAACATAAACCAGCGATATATCGGTCAACGAAGGAGACGCTCAGCGTGCCCGCTGGCTCCTTGTTGCCGTTTATAGTACCTGTACTTAAAATATTCAAGTGCGGAGGCTAAAGACGACCTTAGGCAAAAACTAACATTAGAAGATCCATCGAGCACACTTGTGTTATAGTTTTTCTTCCGTCGATGTTATTCCGATGTCGACTAGCAATTCGAAGATATAAATCAGACTGATGGAAAGACGCGGAAGCTGTGCAAGCAGAAGCAGCAGCAAACGAAACTAGCACAACGCGAGCGCGTTGAAATGGTTATAATCAAAATCTGTGAATTTAAGGAAATAGTACAAAATGGTCGGTAACGGAACTGATAAAGACAAAGATAAAACATAGTGTAATCACATTCACCGCAACAGTGCAGAAACCGCTTGAAACCCTTAGTCAGAAATTTTTGCAAAATTTCCGTGTTGATAGCGCGACTTTCGTTTACAACACAGTCCTTATGTGAAGTTATCGATCCTCTGGAAATCCGCTCTCCTAATTCGTTTTGGTGCCGCCTATGGTTGCGAAACAAAGACACATGTCTAATAGCCGTGATTTGGCACCCACCAAACGCAAAGTCGGAAATTCACTTCAAACTGAACCACGTCGTTCAGTTTGCTT
>CALYDF020005654.1:0-14157 GCA_944474145.2 Dicrocoelium dendriticum | reverse complement strand
GTATTTATGTTCCTTTTCCTTTATGTATTTCGGCACAGTAGCTGAGTTGTTTCTCACCTCTAACTAACGTGTATAATGATGAATGACTTCTTTTAACTGATTTCCCTTACTCTTTACCTTCGTTTTTCTTCCTCTCTTACTTCACGTTACTTGCATAGCAGGGACAGCTAACGCAAGGAACGTGGGCATTAAATTGGTGTTCAGCTTCAAGTTCAAGCGGGACTGGAACGATAGGATTATCCCATGAGTGTTCCATCTTCAGCGGGTCGTTGAACCCGGAGTTGGTGGACTTTGAAATGCTGGTGGACGTAAAACAGTGACCGCATTACACCCTGTCCAACCAATTAATGCCCACGTATCCTGCCCTAGCAGTCCCTGCTGGGTCGGTTACGTGAAGTAAGAAAGAGAAAAAAGTAAACGCAGAAGGCTAAAGAGAAAGTGGGAAGAGCTAAGCAAGTGGAATACCAAGATATTTGCGTCAATAAAAAAAGAACGGAAAAGTGAAGGTGAGTCGGCTAGGAAAAAGGAAAGGTTTGCTGTTGCCACCCAAGAGCATCGAGCTGGCGCGCAAAACCCTTAACTGTAGGTTCCCTAACCACATGATCTGGAAGCGAATTCCAGCGAGCTATAACTCGGCGCGATAGACGAGTTTCCGTCCTAATCCTGTCAGACATTGGTTTATGCAGTTTCAGTGGGTGACCGCGGTGACTAGGTAACGTAGCGAGACTAAATAGTCCTGAGTCGGCCAGTGGCCGAGTGGTCTGCACGTTTGGTTTGCAACCATAAGTTCACCCGTACGAATCCGCGTAGGGGTGGGCGTCTTCGCGGTATACTCAGCCCGCGCGCGACTGGTGGTCGCGCGGCAGCGAAGCGCCGCTACGGCCTACAGCTGACACATTATTTTTATTATTTTATAAATAGTCCTGACAAACGCGGGCCGATCTTACCCGTCAAAATACGATAAGTGAGAATCAGGTCCCCTCTTATCCTTCGGTAGTGCATTGAGTACATCCCTAAACTGAGCAAGCGTTCAGGATACGTCTGTCCCCGTAGACCCTGCACTAACCGAGTGCCCACTTGTAACACCCTCTTCAAATTCATTTTGTCTCGGATAAGACATGGTGAGCAAGCCTGGATACAATATTCCAGTTGGGGTCGGACGAATGCCGAGAATAGCTTCACAAAGAAATTGGCCGTTAGGATTCCGAGAGAGCGGCGGATAAACCACATCATACGAAACCCTCGACAAGCAGCCTTCTTCCAGTTGTCTCCAGAATGAAGTGCTGATGCGTGTACGACCCCTAAATCAACCTGCTGACTAATAACTGGGAGTCCACCACAGCCGACAACATATCGGGTGGGAGGATTAGCAGCTCCGATTCGGAGAACAGAGCACTTGGCCCTATTTATGGGCACCAACCATAAGGTAGACCGTTCCCACAGCCTATCCAGAGTGCGCTGATTTGCCTCAGTACCTCCCGGCATATCCACAGTATTCCAGAGCTTGAGGTCGTCAGCAAACATTAATGATGACACTCCTAGCTCTCTCGGCAAGTCATTTACATAGATCGCGAACAACAATGGCCCCAATACCGAGCCCTGCGGGACGCGACTATGGACAGCTTGCCTGAGCGGAAGACTTTGCCCCATCCGTACGCAGTTCCCTCCCCTCAAGGAAGGCAGACACCCATTGAAGGGCACGACCAGATATCCCGTAAGATCTCAGCTTTAGTGAGAGTCGAAGATGTGGAACAGTGTCAAAAGCTTTCGAAAAGTCCAGGGTGTTTTCATTTTAGATCCATTAAGAAGTCGGAGCACCCTATCAACACCTGGATCAAGGACCCGCTCAAGAAGAAACACTTACGGGATTCATCCTATCGTCCCAGTCTCACCTGAACTTGATGACATCTTGGAGCTTCCCGAATATCAGAAGAGTTACGACGTCGTCTTAAAGCGATTCGGCATATCAGACTATGCTCGCGTTACGCAGCTTCTTAACGAAACCGAGCTAGGTGATCGGAAGCCTTCTCAGTTACTGCACAGGATACAGGCTCTAGCTAAGCCTATCTCTGCTGGCGACACTTTCCTTAAAGAGATGTGGCTTCGTCGCTTGTCACGTGACATACGTAAACCCCTGTATGCAAATGATGCGCCTCTTTCTCAGCTTACCGACATTGTCGAACGTATATGGGAATCCCACGCCCAAATATCTCACTTTCAGTCTACTTCCAGTACGGAGTTAGCAGAACTAAGAGCGCAAGTAGCGACACTTACCTACCGACTAGATAGCCTAACGCAGTCCGGATCCAACCGCCGAAATCGTTCCAGTAGTCGCACTCGTTTTACTTCACGTTCGAAATCTCCCACAAGGTCAAGCTATTGGTACCACTAGCGATTTGGTCATTAGGCAGATTGTGTCGTCCTCCCTGTTCCTTCAAGCGTAATACACAGGGAAACGGGCCGGTCTGCACGTAGGGTCGACGGACATTGCTGGCTGCCACAGTCACCTTTTCTTCGTCACCGATCGCAGTACGGGAGTACGCTATCTCGTTGACACCGGTGCAGAAGTCAGCGTTATCCCCCGTGATTCTAATAATGTTGTCGAAGAGGCGACTAGTACATTTTGCGCAACAAACGGCGCCACCATTTGCGTGTATGGTCAAGGCTCGCGCACGCTTAATTTAGACTTACGACCATCGTTTAAATGAAATTTTCTCGTCGCAGATGTCCAGACGCCAATTCTTGGCCTTGACTTTCTGCAGCACTTACTTGTTGACGCGAAGCAACGCCGCCTGACCGATCGTCAATCAAATCTGGCATTTATGGGTACTTTGACCGACATTGAGTCAATCAGTCCTGTATACGCCAACCAATGATGCTCACCTATCGGTCAGATGCTTAATACTAAGTTCCCACAAGTCTTTCGTGTAATGGCAACGTTGCCATTCGCCACTGATGCTGCAAAACATCACATCGTTACCAAAACTCCGCCTGTTTTTGTCAAAGCCATGCGAATGACCCTTGACAAGCTAAAAATTGCTTGCGCAGAATTCGAGCACATGCTTTAACTAGGCATCGTCGTTCGTCTAAAAGCCCGTGGGCGCCGACGCTCCACATGTTTCTCAAAAATCATGAGACTAGCATCCATGTGATTATCGCGCGCTCAACAACAGAACTATTCCCGACTGCTATCCTATTCCTCACATTCAGGACATCACGGTTAGCCTGCGTGGCAGCCGTGTGTTCTCGAAAATCGATCTGGTTCGCGCTTATCACCAGATTCCAGTCGCTAAGGAAGACATACCGAAGAATGCCGTAATCACGCCGTTTAAGCTCTTCGAATTTTTGCGTATGCCCATCGGTATGTGTTGTGTGTAAGCAACTCACAGTCGTCAGGGAACAGAAACATACCGATAGTTGTCTCCCAGACTAAGGTATGTAGCACATAACACCTAATATAAAATATGGTAGGTGGAGTCATTGATTGGTCAATGCGAGGCAGGCCAAAAAGAACGCCGTGTAGATGAGCTGGGCAAACCAATATCATTGATGCATGAAACACTTAGTTAAATCAATTCAAGTCAAATTGGTTTCATACAAGCATGCGAGTGCACTTTCAGCGTCAGTGAAAACTACGAATTATAAGTGTACTAAGGAAAGTGGATTTTCACTAAAGTACGCGGTTGCGCTGTTGCTGCTACCTTCTTACTTAAACTCGTGCGCGTGAAGGATATGGGCGGGTAGAAACGCGATGCAACGTCGTAGGGGACAATAAAGTTTAGACCACGTAAAAGAAATAGAAAAATCGGCGGCAACAGTGTATAACAGGTGAAAGAAGTAGTTGGGTAACTTAGACAAATGGTTAAGACACACGTCCGAGTGATTTTAGCGAAACCGTCAAGGAAGCACTTTTTCCTAAATCCATAGCATGGGGCTAAATGTTAATCAGCATACAAGGACATGTTTCTTTTCAAGAGGCATAATGAAAAAGACAAGGGCGCAGTTTAATCAGTAGCGGAATGTACATGCAGTTCATCATCCTCAGTACACGTTAGCTGAAGGTGACTAACACACCATAGCCAATGTGCCACCATGAAGTAAAGCTGCTAAAAATAATACTCAAAAATGTTCAAAAAGCAAGTAGTATGATGATAAATATCATATTAATCATATGGCATGAGATCGTAATTGGAGAGGCAGTCTAAATGAGAGGGTAATGGACAAAACACAAATGTCATTGGGGCCGGCTCTTCGTCATTTCAGCAAGTACGTCCCACCGTATGTGCTCATCGTCCTTCGGGCTCCAGACCGGAAGTCGAGAAACACCAACTGATGCCTATTTCGGAGTGATGGACTTCATTCCTCTTGAATAAGTCATTAGTTGGCCACCACTCCTCTTCTTCCATCCACACCCCCGGGCACCCAAAAAACGCAAGTCGAATGAGTCGGCGGTCTGACAAACACAAAATGTGGCCAAGCCTGGTGATTGATATAACTATGCTGATCCGTTCACTCACACTTCGTGAGCAAAATACGCGACGGTTAAAACGCTTATTGACCGTACGGTGCTCACACCAAACATGAGGTAGGCTAGGAAGACAGCGATAGTCGAACGTAGCCAGCCTCTTTATGTCTGTCGACCTTAGTTGCCAGGCTTCACAACCGCATAGGTGGGTTGAACGGACGGCTGCCTTCTTAACTCTGCCCTTCAGGGCAAGAGTGATGTCGCGCCGGCGACACAGGTAGTGGAAATTGGTAAAAGCACCACCAGCTTATGCTATACGTTTCGTGACCTCATCTTCGATTACGCCAGCGTTAACAAATCCGCTTAGGTAATTTAGTTCCTGAACGACTTATAGCTGATCACCAGCAAGAGTCAGCGCAGGAGTGGGTCCCTGACTATCTTGAAAAAGAACATTGCATTTCGATAGAGCAAAGCATAGCCTAAAATAATTGACAGCCAGTACTAATCAGTACATTGCGGTTTGGCACGTCCGGAGGCTGTCACAGATGAGAGCAATGTCGTCAGCATACTTCAAGCCAAGAAGCAGCTCAGCTGGAAGTAGCTTCACGCATAGTAATTTGGAGCCCGCGAACGCTGTTACCATGACTTCATATTATAACGCCTGACCGTAACAGAACCCACGCCGAACGGGAAGCAAGAACGTCACTGCGCTGCACGAGCTGTATTGAAAAACACAAGGCTGAGCAACCGGGATGCAAAAATATCAATAGATCAATAAGCCAACCACATGAAAGGACATAGTCATGAATGGTGAGCGGTCTAGCTCTGCACGCCTGTCGTACGTGTGTCCAACGCAATCAGGTGACCGGACAGTCACGTATGTCAAACTATCTACCTGTGAGTGACTGCGAAGCGCGAGCCCGTCTAACACTTCCCTCCTTTAAACTGAACTGACTAGCACTGTTTGATTGGTATGTTTTACCGCTTGAGTTCACCTAGTTTTTGCACTGGTGCTCTGATTCGCTTTGAGTATCTTACATCTGTTGTTACGTTTGCTGTTTGGACGACAGGCTCTTCCGACGGGGTAATTGGATACGTATCCTGCATGATGTCCAACGGTAGTGAACCTTCCTGGTTTTGGGACGTCCCTTGCATTTCAAAACAAGGTCTAATCTGGTTTACATGGCTAGTCCATATGATGGAATCTACTTGTACTCTGTACGAAACACTTGAAATACGTGCAACAACATGGCCAGGAATTTAGCATGATTTTTCGTCACGAACATTCTTTAGCTACACAATATCACCAGGCATGAAATGCCCGGGGGGTACTCCATGATGGCGATCAAAAGCCAGCCCCATTTTAATAATGCCATTTCCCTTGGGTAGCGATGGCATCAAAGCATCAAGGAACGTTCTGACACGCGTGACGAGAAACACTTCAAATGGAGATGGGTTTTGTGGTAATGCTGAACTTGCCGTCGTATTTAAATCAGCATAAGTTGACAATGTTCTGGATATTTCAGGCACTCTCCGTTTTAATCAATGCTCAGTTAAAGGTATCGAAGAACGGTTCAGCCTGCTCATTTCCCTGTGGATGACACGATGGAGTGCGTATGCGTTCCACGTCATGCGAGTTGCAAAAGTCGCCAAGTTATTGAGAAGTGGATTGGGAAACATTGAACGAAACCATCGTTACCGAAACATCGAATTCACAAATAAGGTGATGTAGGGGGAAAAACAGCGGAAGTGGTTGCGTATATTATTTCAAAAATTCGGACCCTTTTCGGTAAGTATCCACAATTACCAGATAGTGGAAACCCAACGAGGTTAAAGAAAAAACAATTAAAAGGAGAGACCACGGTTCAAATTGTATTTTAAAAAATTACATTTGACAAACGTTTCATTTTATACAAGAGCTGTTAACCGAAATAAACACATTTTCAAGAAATCGGAAAAAATGTAGTTCGGGTGAAATGATCTGGTATTTGTATGTTTTCGAGCTGAGCAATTGTGCTGCAGACATTTCGTCACCAGAAGAAGCGATATCCTCTGGGCCTCACTGCTTAGCGTACAGCATGTTGAGTCCGTCCTCGGCTCTTGATCGATGGGCAAGGAACATTTGAACTTGGCCTCTTTGCTTCACACCCTATGACCTTCGGTGGTTTGTTGTTCGGCCACCGCTGCTTCCTGACTTATGTTAGGATTTCTGACCCGTCCAATTTCCTTCTTTCTCAATGCTTGGTACCCCGGGTCTAGGTCTATGCACAGGTTTATAGAGTGTTCTATAGTAAAACACAAGTCAAGAAGTTTCCTGCTTTTTCTCCTTTCTCGTCGCGCGAAAATTGCGCTTTTGTCCCCATCAAACCTGCGCCACTCCACATCAAAATGTGCCGAGACCAGAGATGCGTAGTGGTTAGGGCAAGGTCGCTTGTGCTCTTGTATTCTTATAACCAATTTCCTCCCTGTTTACCAACATACTTCTTCTCGCAGTGCTTGCATTATACGCTGTATACAACATTACTGCGTTTGTGTACCTTCAAATTATCTCGGTTTAAACAAGGTACCCTTAGGTGTGGTGGTTGGTATGTGGGCAACATCAGATGATACGGTGTGAGAAATCTGGCCATCATTTCTGATAACTTCTTGACATAAGGCAAAGCGTGGTATTTTCAGCCCTGCAGTTCAAGTGTCTTCGGATGAAACTGCGCGGGTATCCATTGTGCATGAAGGACGTAAACAGATCTTTCTCTTTCTCTCGTTTTGCTTCTTCAGTATTGCAGTGTACACCCACAAACAAGTAAAGAATTGTGGACACGCATTAAACATCTGAGTAAAGGATCGCAGCATTTGATAAACAATGCACGGCAATTTTTAGAGAAGCTCAATGGACTACGAATTGGTCATGCGGAAATAATGGGGTCGTTCGAGGTTACCGCACTGTGCACCCTTGTCAACTTACAAGTGACGAAAGAAAACATCAGAGAACGCCTGGATGACAGCGGACCAACAATTGGGAATTCGACAACCGCTGGTGAATGCATGCTTTTCGACTTGTGCCTCACCACATGCTTTAACTTCAATGGAGTGTTCTATGTAGACGTGAAAGGCGCCCCAAGGGATCCCCCATATCTGGGCTCATCGCAGAGATCATCATGCAGAAGTTAGAAGAGAACCTGCTCCCAATTATCGGCCTGAAATTATGGGTCCAATATGTTGATGACACTTTCGTGAGACTCAAACGCAGGACCCTATTTCGCAGGATTGAGTCACAATGCTATACTGAGGAAGCAAAGAGAGAGGAAGAGAAACATCTGTTTACGTCCTTCATGCACAATGGATACCCGCGCAGTTTCATCCGAAGACACTTGAACTGCAGGGCTGAAAATACCACGCTTTGCCTTATGTCAAGAAGCTATCAGAAATGATGGCCAGATTTCTCACACCGTATCATCTGATGTTGCCCACATACCAACCACCACACCTAAGGGTACCTTGTTTAAACCGAGATAATTTGAAGGTACACAAACGCAGTAATGTTGTATACAGCGTATAATGCAAGCACTGCGAGAAGAAGTATGTTGGTAAACAGGGAGGAAATTGGTTATAAGAATACAAGAGCACAAGCGACCTTGCCCTAACCACTACGCATCTCTGGTCTCGGCACATTTTGATGTGGAGTGGCGCAGGTTTGATGGGGACAAAAGCGCAATTTTCGCGCGACGAGAAAGGAGAAAAAGCAGGAAACTTCTTGACTTGTGTTTTACTATAGAACACTCTATAAACCTGTGCATAGACCTAGACCCGGGGTACCAAGCATTGAGAAAGAAGGAAATTGGACGGGTCAGAAATCCTAACATAAGTCAGGAAGCAGCGGTGGCCGAACAACAAACCACCGAAGGTCACAGGGTGTGAAGCAAAGAGGCCAAGTTCAAATGTTCCTTGCCCATTGATCAAGAGCCGAGGACGGACTCAACATGCTGTACGCTAAGCAGTGAGGCCCAGAGGATATCGCTTCTTCTGGTGACGAAATGTCTGCAGCACAATTGCTCAGATCGAAAACATGCAAAAACCAGATCATTACACCCGAACTACAATTTTTCCCGATTTCTTGAAAATGTGTTTACTTCGTTTAACAGCTCTTGTATAAAATGAAACGTTTGTCAAATGTAATTTTTTAAAATACAATTTGAACCGTGGTCTCTCCTTTTAATTGTTTTTTCTTTAACCTTGTTGGGTTTCCACTATCTGGTACTTGTGGATACTTACCGAAACGGGCCCGAATTTTTGAAATAATATACGCAACCACTTCCGCTGTTTTTCCCCCTACATCACCTTATTTGTGAATTCGATGTTTCGGTAACGATGGTTTCGTTCAATGTTTCCCAATCCGCTTCTCAATAATTTGGCGACTTTTGCAACTCGTATGACGTGGAACGCATACGCACTCCAGCGTGTCATCCACAGGGAAATGGGCAGGCTGAACGGTTCTTCCATACCTTTAACTGAGCCTTTGAATAAAACGGAGAGTGCGTGAAATATCCAGAACATTGTCAACTTTTGCTGATTTAAATACGACGGCAAGTTCAGCATTACCACAAAACCCATCCCCATTTGAAATGTTTCTCGTTACGCGTGTCAGAACGTTCCTTGATGCTTTGATGTCATCGCTACCCAAGGGAAATGGCATTATTAAAATGGGGCTGGCTTTTGATCGCCATCATGGAGTACGCCCCGGGCATTTCATGCCTGGTGATATTGTGTAGCTAAAGAATGTTCGTGACGAAAAATCATGCTAAATTCCTGGCCATGTTGTTGAACGTATTTCAAGTGTTTCGTACAGAGTACAAGTAGATTCCATCATATGGACTAGACATGTAAACCAGATTAGACCTTGTTTTGAAATGCATGGGACGTCCCAAAACCAGGAAGGTTCACTACCTTTGGACATCATGCGGGATACGTATCCATTACACGGTCGGAAGAGGCTGTCGTGCAAACGGCAGCAGTAATAACAGATGTAAGATACTCAAAGCGAATCAGAGCACCAGTGCAAAGACTAGGTGAACTCAAGCGGTAAAACATACCAATCAAACAGTGCTAGTCAGTTCAGTTTAAAGGAGGGAAGTGTTAGACGGGCTCGCGCTTCGCAGTCACGCACAGGTAGATAGTTTGACGTACGTGACTGTCCGGTCACGTGATTGCGTTGGACACACGTGCGACAGCCGTGCAGAGCTAGACCGCTCACCATTCATGACCATGTCCTTGCATGTGGTTGCCTTGTTGATCTATTGATATTTTTGCATCCTGGTTGCTCAGCTTTGTGTTTTTCACTACAACTCGTGCCGCTCGGTGCTGTTCTTGCTTCCCGTTCGGAGTGGGTTCTGTTACGTTCAGACGTTATAATATGAAGTCAGGGTAACAGCGTTCGCGGGCTCCAAATTACTATGCGTGAAGCTACGTCCAGCTGAGCGGCTTCTCGGCTTGAAGTATGCTGACGACATTGCTCTCATCTGTGACAGCCTCCGGACGTGCCAAACGGCAATGTACTAATTAGTACTGGCTGTCAATTATTTTAGGCTATGCTTTGCTCTATCGAAATGCAATGTTCTTTTTCAAGCTAGTCAGGGACCCACTCCTGCGCTGACTCTTGATGGTGATCAGCTATAAGTCGTTCAGGAACTAAATTACCTAAGCGGATTTATTAACGCTGGTGTAATCGAAGATGAGGTCACGAAACGTATAGCATAAGCTGGTGGTGCTTTTAAAAATTTCCACTACCTGTGTCGCCGGCGCGACATCACTCTTGCCCTGAAGGGCAAAGTCAAGAAGGCAGCCTTCCGTTCAACCCACCTATGCGGTTGTGAAGCCTGGCAACTAAGGTCGACAGACATAAAGAGGCTGGCTACGTTCGACTATCGCTGCCTTCCTAGCCTACCTCATGTTTGGTGTGAGCACCGTACGGGCAATAAGCGTTTTAACCGTCGCGTATTTTGTTCACAAAGTGTGAGTGAACGGATCAGCATAGTTATATCAACCACCAGGCTTGGCCACATTTTGTGTTTGTCAGACCGCCGACTCATTCGACTTGCGTTTTTTGGGTGCCCGGGGGTGTGGATGGAAGAAGAGGAGTGGTGGCCAAGTAATGACTTATTCAAGGGGAATGAAGTCCATCACTCCGAATTAGGCATCAACTGGTGTTTCTCGACTTTCCGGTCTGGAGACCGAAGGACGATGAGCACATACGGTTGGACGTACTTGCTGAAATGACGAAGAGCCGGCCCCAATGACGTTTGTGTTTTGTCCATTACCCTCTCATTTAGACTGCCTCTCCAATTACGATCTCATGCCATATGATTAATATGATATTTATCATCATACTACTTGCTTTTTGAACCTTTTTGAGTATTATTTTTAGTAGCTTTACTTCATGGTGGCATATTGGCTATGGCGTGTTAGTCACCTTCAGCTAACGTGTACTGAGGATGATGAACTGCATGTACATTCCGCTACTGATTAAACTGCGCCCTTGTCTTTTTCGTTATGCCTCTTGAAAAGAAACATGTCCTTGTATGCTGATTAACATTTAGCTCCATGCTATGGATTTAGGAAAAAGTGCTTCCTTGACGGTTTCGCTAAAATCACTCGGACGTGTGTCTTAACCATTTGTCTAAGTTACCCAACTACTTCTTTCACCTGTTATACACTGTTGCCGCCGATTTTTCTATTTCTTTTACGTGGTCTAAACTTTATTGTCCCCTACGACGTTGCATCGCGTTTCTACCCGCCCATATCCTTCACGCGCACGAGTTTAAGTAAGAAGGTAGCAGCAACAGCGCAACCGCGTACTTTAGTGAAAATCCACTTTCCTTAGTACACTTATAATTCGTAGTTTTCACTGACGCTGAAAGTGCACTCGCATGCTTGTATGAAACCAATTTGACTTGAATTGATTTAACTAAGTGTTTCATGCATCAATGATATTGGTTTGCCCAGCTCATCTACACGGCGTTCTTTTTGGCCTGCCTCGCATTGACCAATCAATGACTCCACCTACCATATTTTATATTAGGTGTTATGTGCTACATACCTTAGTCTGGGAGACAACTATCGGTATGTTTCTGTTCCCTGACGACTGTGAGTTGCTTACACACAACACATGACTAGTGTTCTGACTTCTATACCTTTTTACACGCATATTAGCGTATTGTACCAAGCTTTTAGCGTGGTTCATTTTCGAATAGCGTGCGGTACTTTCAAGTTAGCGACGCTGAGGACGCCGATTTGGCGTCCTTGACACTCACATTGGTTATGGGACGTAGAACCATGGGACTTGCGGTTAGAAGCTGCCAGCATACGCGACAGACAGTCAATGAAAGTGGTCGAGGATAATAAGGATAGTAAAATAGTTAATAATTTAAATGTGATAATAAGGACTTATCCTTTGCTTCGCTGCAGTCCTGCGATCCTCTTAGATTCACAGCACACACAGTTAACAACAAATAATTCCATGGTAAACTCCAGGTGTAGGATGGAGACGTAGTGTTAAGTAACAAAGTGCAAGTGGATGAGTGCATCGTCCAACCGTCTTTTAAATATTGTTAGTGTCGGTGCAGAGACGACCGATTCTGGGAGAGCATTCCACGGGTGACAGACACGAATGGAAAAGAAATTTCTGCGGCACTCCAGACGACTGTATGGTTCTGCGAGTTTTAATGAGTGGCCCCTCAGGTTTGTATTGCTGCTGAGTTGCAGTAAAGGGCGGCACACATGATGTGGTTCTCGTAGAATCAAGTTTGCCATAATCAGGTCGCCTCGTAGTCTGCGATAGCATCCACTGAATAATCTTAGTCGTTGCAGCTTCTTCTGGTAGGGAAGATTGCACATTCCAATTACGTTCTTAGATGCCCGGCGTTGTGGCTGCTCCAGTGCATTAAGGTTGTGTTTCAACCATGGATGCCAGGCTTGAATTGCGTATTCGACATGGGGGTGAACATACGCACTGAGCATTTGTCGAAATATGGAGCTGTTTATTTGTCCAAACGCCCGCCTCAACAGCCCGACGTGTTGGTTCCCGGTCTTCGAGGCCTTTTCGGATTGTCTGTAACAACCCGAGTCATCTTGAGCTAGGACACCCAAGTCACGTTCGAGAGTTGATTGTTGCAGTACATCCGTTCCGAGTCGGTATGAGTAGCTGCCGTGATGTCGGATGGAAAGCACCTTGCATTTACTGACATTGAAATGCAATAAGTTTTGGGTCGACCATTGATACACTGTATCTAAGTCACTCTGAAGCACATGTTGGTCGGCGTTCGCCTGGATCCTGCGCCAGATCTTGATATCGTCGGCAAACATTAGGAAGTTTGAAGCGATTCCCTGTGCAAGGTCATTAATAAACACCAGAAACAAACGTGGACCAAAAACCGAGCCTTGCGACACACCACACTCGACTTGTATGGGGTCCGATAAAGAGCTCCGAACTCTGACCACTAATTGCCTTTGAAATAGAAAGTTGGCGATCCAGCTTAAAAGAGGGTCGCCGATCCCGTAATGCTGCAGCTTGGATAGTAGTATCCGATGGTCTAGACGATCGAAAGCCTTGGAAAAATCCAGGTAGTTCATATCAACACCTTCTCCAGCGTCGGCTGCCTCGGTCCAACTACTGCGTGCAATGAGTAAATTCGTTGTACATGACCGCTGTCGACGGAAACCGTGCTGGTCAGGAGTGATGAGGTTGCAGTTTTCCAGATAGCACACCAGTGCATCGGCAACTATAGATTCCATGACCTTGGAGAGTATAGGAAGAAGGGTTACTGGGCGGTAGTTGGAGGGATCAGTTCTGCTTCCACCTTTGTGAATCGGGCTTCTTATTCCAAGCTTCCACATGGCGGGAACTTGGTTCTGGTCTGAGCAGTGCTGAAAAAACTGAGCTAAATGTCCTGCCAGTTGGTTTGCTGCTACTCCCAATGCCTCTGGACGAATGACGTCGACACCCGGCGAGCTGTGTTTGCGTAGAGAAGTCAGCTTTTGCAATACAGCCTCTGCGAAAAAATTGATGTGAGTTAGTCCTGGTGAGCAGAATACAAAGCTTGGTAGATCGCTTGGTGGCAAGACCCTATGAAACGTGGGAGCGTATTGCATCTGCAGCGCGTTTGCAGCTTCCATAGACGTTCTTGTTCGGCCATCAGCCGTCTTGAGTGGAGGAAATCCTTACCTCACCTTTCGCAGGCTATTAACGTGCTTGTACAGCAGCTTGTGGTTAGCTCTGAAGGGTTTTGCGATGGTCTGCTGATAGGCGGCTTTGTCTTCTCTTAACAGTTGAGTGCAGTGGTTACGTTGGGCTACGTAGTTGTCCCACGTTTCTGGTGCTGGAGCTTATCTGTACACTTGCCATGCTGCGTTGCGTACTCTCATCCATTTTCGAGTTCTGCTCCTAACGAAAGAAACGGATTTGCACTTATTGCAAGCTTTTATCTCTGAAGCCTGTGCAATCAGCTGACTGAATCTGTTGACGAACTCGAGCCAGGCGAATTCCGGGGGTTCTTCTTCGAGGAAAGACCATGTTGTGACGCTGACTAGCTGGGCGAGTCGGTCGTACCTTGTGATGGTTCGCACAGTATCATCGTTATCATTCCGATATTCTGCATAGCAGACGAAGTTGAAACTGATCACTGCGTGATCACTGCGACCCA
>CALYDF020005653.1:0-14153 GCA_944474145.2 Dicrocoelium dendriticum | reverse complement strand
TGATCGGCAAAATCCAGCAAAAATGGTTTCAGAGAACGTTTAATTTGTGACGTAACAGCCCCAGTCGCCTAAAAGAAAACCGCACTAAAAATTAAAGCGTGAATATTAAGTGGCATCGGAAACAAACCAAAAGCATCAGAGCATAATAACATTTTCGCAATTAACTGACGGGTCAATTTGCTGAAATAAATTCGGCAAATACAAAGCGATCTCAGTGCTCATGGTTATCAGCTTTAAGCAACTTCGCCCATCGCCAGTTGTATTGTAACAGATACTCGATATAAGTTGTGTTACAATATTTCCATTATAGAACATTCTTTGAATGTGATGGACTAGGCGGATGGCTCATTCGTGAAGACTACTTAACATGTATGTTTTCTCCACGATTCTTAACTATAGTGACTTGAAAGAGCTTAATCGACCAACTTTGTTTCCGATCCCAGGTTTGCTTTCTGTCAATGTCACCGAACGACCCGCCGACGCTTGCCAGTCTTGAAAATAAGATTAAATGAATATAACTGTCCACCATTCCAGTAGTTTTGAAGCCATTACAACAAACATGGTAACAGTAATGAGTTACCAGTTAGATATTAAGTATTTGGAGGTGATTGGCTTACATCAATAGTTCATCGTCTTGTCTTATGCAAGTTGTTAATCAAGCAGCTGTTTCTATGTAGAACTGGACATGCTGTGTTCGTGTTCAAGCAGTCACTTCATGGAGCTTTGCATTTCACCATCTCAGCATCACCATCATATGGAACACCGCAATAAGTGCAATAAACGAAGTGTGATTTATGATGTTAATTAAGACGAATGTCAGGATGTCACCACACTTGTTTCAGTGGCAGCTAAAAGTTCCCAGCACTATCCGGCGCATCACATTGGTAGACAACGTCTTAGGAGTACAACTGTGAGAAATCAGTGAAAGTGAAATCCCTTTCGCGCAATTGCAATTCGCACCACCGTTCTGTTCCCATACCAGTTGGCTTTGGCGAATTCCGGCAAATGTATTGTTAATTTCCAAAAGCTTTAATACAATATCTCCTCCTAAGTACCAACACGCTAAAAAAATTTGGAAACATTGAGCATTTCTAGCCCATATTGAATTTTTATTGCCGTTGATTCATACTTGTTACACTGCAATCATTACTCACATAAGTTGTGCTTTGTATTTTGAGAGCCTGACCCTCTAATACATTTATTTAAACATACGTATGCAGTATACAGTCGCAACTTCCCGGACTCTGTTTTTTATTTATAGTGATTTTGAGCCGATATTTATTTTTGGCCCCGCTGGAAAATTGTAGTACATAATCATTACTGAAACACCAGAACTTCGGGTGACATTAATCACATCATTCCTTTGTTTTTTATAGGTCTTGCTTATTTTTATTTCCTGCTATTTTCTATCCGCTGCGAGGTCTCACAGTAGTCTTTTATTCATCGCCTTTTACCGCGGACCGTTCCTCCTCCGCTAATCTTGTAGGTGATCTGTGTCAAGTAGGATGGATATGAAACTGGTCTAGAGCAAAGGTTACTGTGCTATTGACCGCATCCGAGCAAATATTTACCAAATTCATCGAAAATTTGATGGGGAAACCACTGAAACTAGTAGACTGTTGCATAACTAGCGTCCTTTTTCCTGTTACGAATGTCCAACAATATAATGATTGTCCTATCGAGAAAATTAACTGTGAGAACGTATGGCTAACAACTAAGCAGATGAGTTATGTTGGTTTTTATTCGTTTATCATGATATTTCACGCATAGTGAAATAATATACTGACAGGAATTTCATGAACTTGGTAGACAATCTTTTTACTAAGCTGTGCAATTTTAAACCTTTTACCTACACTGAGGAAGTATCAGGAAATATGTAATCGTCGTAACTTGCACACAATGTACCCCGCAATCCAGTGCATTCGATTTATGAGCAACCCACAGAAACAACTCTGGAGGCAACAAGTGTTATTCATTTAAAGTGATCCAACTAACCTACCTAAAGTGTGTATATCATAAAACTAAAAGATAAACTAAAACTAAAGGACTGCACAAGACAACAATCAGTTTCCGTGATAGATAGCAAATGATTATTAAACTGCATTTACTTGGAGTTTTACTGATATTTACAAATCTGCCTTAGGAAGATTTCATGCATTTTGGTACTTTTATAATTTTAAAGTGATTTACTAATTCGCCATTTTTTCGATTGGATTATGGCTACATTGAGTAGACATAACGGTGTAAATAAAACAAATTCATTTTGCTACGTATGAAGAGGTTGTACATTAAAAAGTTCAAATTAGAAATGTCCCTTAATATGTAAAACACATGTTATGCTAGTTTTAATTGTGCTTGTGAGCAGTTTCCATGATGTGCGTTCGTGTGGGTAAATGCTTCTGTGTTACAAAGCCGGCTACTGCAAAGACATGGTTTCTCCAGCTTCCGTAATTTGGTAAATCCTACGAGCCTCCTAACCTACCTCTAGTATGCATATTACAAGATTAATTGATATGCTAATATCTACCTGAGATCAAATATCCCAACATTTCACCTAAGGTGCATCAAAATCTTCGTTTAGACCTACGTCAGAGTCAATCGAAGCAGCGGTCGAATCAAGCTCCCGTGTTATCGTTAGTACGTTTTCTGCAAATATTTTGCGACACTCACCCGAAGTACAAAAAGAAGAATTTTCCGATTTCTCCACCATCGATTTAAAACATCCGTTACATGTTGCTCTGACTGAACCCCAAGTTTTAGGAGTTTGTGGCCGCATCTTCCATAATTTGTTGAGATGTATCCTGATAAGCAATAGCGCTACAAAATAATCTAAGTAAAATGTTACACGAATGAAGCGCCCCTGTTCTAAATCGTACATTCCGTTCTCTTGAACACTGTAAGAATGATGTTCTGGCACGCTATGTATGAAGCTAGTGCTTAGGCGGTCTTGTTTACTGTGTCCCACTTCGGTGTTCATTTCTGATTGTCGCGCGCTCCCATTGACATCAGAATAGATGCGTAGCCCACAGGATCTGTGTCTTAGCGAGGTTGCGGCGAGCAAAGCGTTTGCTGCGTCCGTGGTGCATCCTAGTTTTACATGGCTAAGTCTGAATTCTCCACTGCTTGGCGATTTCCGATGATGAGTAATTCGTAATAGGTTTACGGTCTTGGCTTTGTCACTCATCAGCACGTCCAGAGATTTCCATTGTACTCGGTCTTCTTATAACTTATCCCGCAATGTGATGGCGGTAGTTTGAGGTACATTTGGGCACACAAACTCGCGAGCACTTTGTTGGATCCATTTTTCGTTGATCTCATGGTATACTACTCTTGTGTTTTGACCTGCTGACAAGTGTTTATTGTTTACTGTTTGTCCTTCTATTCGCGTTAACAGTGTTTACGAAAGAAGAATCTGCAATGGTGTATTCCCGGCCTACCTTTCGCAACCTTTGAGTCAAATGCTCCGGGCGGAGCCCCTCAAGGAAATCTTCAAAGTACAACCGCCATATCACGCACGATTGTCCACAACGCCAACCTATATCTCAGTGCAAAGCACTCGGCATTGGGTGCTTGAACGTGCGTAGGTCACTGGACAGGAAATTGCTTTAACCCCCTAATCGATGCAATGCACTGGTCGCGATGGAATTGACGCAATACAACATGGATATTGTGGCGATCACTGAAACGTGGCTCACTGAGCAAGGCAACTTGCATGAAGTTGGTGCTAGGTACACTGTTAACTGTGTAGGCAATGCAGCCTCAGCACCATGTGAACGTGGTGTCGAATTTGCAATATCCGATCGCCTCAATGGCTAGCTGGTTGGTAAACCAAATGCATCAGTACCCTACTGATTACTGTTCGCCTACGAATTGAATGAAGTAGATTTGTCACTATTATAGGCTCCAACGGTCCGATCATGTGCTATCCTGATGACATGCGTTCTCAGTTCTACACTCAGTTACCTTTTGTGATACGGTCTGTGCCGAGGAAGGCCGACTATTTCTGCTGCGTGATTCCAAAGCGCTTGTTTTGCGTGATGCATCGATGTAGACAGATGTTATCTGTTCGCGTCATTGATTTAACGAATACAAACGGTGACAGACTGATCTCACCGGGAGCCAGAAAGGGCAAGACACACTTCATGATCATGTCATTAAGAAGACAAATAACAACCGACCACATATCGGTTGGCATACTACCACAGGTGACTTCTTTGGCTCCCTGTAGGCTTCTAGAGACCGAGAAACTCTCCTGTATTTATACCAACACTTTAGGTCTTTTCAATACTATATCGGAACTGACCATTGCAAGATATTGATGCTATGGGACATCACCGGTATAACGGAGATATTGTTGAACAGTGGAAAGGCAGACCGTGAATTTTCGTTGCCGGGTATGTCACTCATGCGAAACGACAGGCTTAGGAATTGCGGAGGGGAAATTCTTTATTACCAAAACTACCTACAGTGCGAAGCCGTGGAGGATTCAGACGTACGGTTCACCGATGCTTTTGTTGCCGCCTGTGATTGCGCAATTGGACACCTGCCTTATAACTTTGCATGACCGTCACTCAAACGTTACACCGGAAATGAACTGCCACCTAGCAAAAGCTTTGTCATGCGGTCTAAATCGAAAGCACCATAACGTCCTTATAATAAGTGCTTTTAATGTAAAATGTTTAGAATTTCCTGCTATAATCGGAGATCCGTTCAAAACAGTTCTGAAATTGTTCCGAACCGGTGTCCTACTTGAAACCGCATCGATATGTCCACCCTTTTTACTATAGATAATAGGTCATCTTTATTGGATCTTGTGTTCACCAACGAGGAACCTATGACTGCTGTATTGATTATAGAATGAATCATGTGTCGCAGTGATCATGCATGCGACTTCATCTGCTATGCGGAATATCGCCACCAGAATACTGAGTTGGAACAATGGAACAATAGATCAATGGTTTATGACGGGTATAAAAGCAATGCTTGACAGGTCCCGTAGGATGATGAGGATTAACATCGTAAAATTAAAATATCGTATCGATGAAAGTACGTGTGAAATGCATGACTCACCAAGGGATTGGAGATGCACATAAACAAGCAATCCAATAGGAATTTTAAGTGGATTCCGTCCACGTTCGTTGTTCACTAATGCCATCATCCGATGGTCGCACGTTATATCACATAGTGCAATCGTGTCAGAGTTTCGTCAAGGCGTTTTTTGAAAAGGGATAGGGTGGAAGCGTTAATTGCATGTTCTGGAAGGGCGTTCCAAGGTTGTGACACTCGGAGGGAGAAGAAATTGCGTCGACATTCCAGTCGACTGTACTGTGATCAACTTAAACTGATGACCTCTTAGGGATGCGTTTTGACTACGTTTCAAAAGAGAATGACACGTGTGGTTGGGGGTTCTCAGTATCCGGTACACCAATATGAGATCGCCTCTCAAACGACGGTAACGTCCACTGTATAAGTTAAGAGTTTTCAGCCTGAGTGGGTAGGGAAGGCTGGAAAGACCTTTGACGTATTTTGTCGCTCTGTGTTGTGCAGTATCGAGTGCAGTGAGGTGGCACTTCTGCCATGGTTGCCACGCTTGAATAGCGTATTCTGTGTGCGGTCTAACAAAAGCGCTAAGCATTTTCGGAAAGATTGAGGCGTCAAACTTCCCAAAGGCTCTACGCAGAAGGCCAAAGTGTTGGTTTGCTCTCTTGGAGGCCTTTTCGGTCTGCATTAAGCACCCAAGATCTCCTTGTACAAGCACGCCAAGATCGCACTCATGGAAGGTCCGCTGTAGAATGTCAGGTCCTAAGCGGTAGTTATACGCACTCTGATGGCGTATGCTCAAGATTTTGCACTTTGTGGTGTTGAACTGTAGCATGTTCTCGTTTAACCACTTGTATGCTTTGTCCAAATCATCCTGCAAGGCTGTGTGATCCTCTCCTGAAGCTATGGCACGCCATATCTTTAAGTCATCTGCAAACAGCAGAAAGTTGGAAGATAGTGCAGCTGCAAGATCATTTATGAAAACAATGAACAAGCGAGGCCCGAGTACGGAGCCCTGAGGTACGCCACACTGAACTTCGATTGGTTCCGACAGGGTATTTCGGACTCTCACATTCAGGTGACGTTGAACGAGAAATTCGCCTATCCATCCTAGAATAGGATTGCCGATACCACAATGCTGCAGCTTGTTCAGTAAAATCCGATGGTCCAGTCGGTCGAATGCGTTAGAGAAGTCCAAGTAGGCTACATCCACTCCGACTTCAGCGTCCACAGACTCTGTCCAGTTTGAAAGAGCAATTAGCAAATTAGTTGTGCAGGACCTGCCTTGGCGAAATCCGTGCTGCTCCGGAACGAGGATGTTGTTTTTCTTCAGGTACTCCATGAGGGCCTCGGCTACAATGGACTCCATGATCTTGGAGATTACCGGAAGAAAGGTAATCGGATGATAATTAGTTGGATCTGCACGGCTAACATTTTTGTGGATTGGAGTGATGATCCCGTGCTTCCACATCGTTGGGACGTGCATCTCGTTAAGGCATCGCTGAAAGAGTGTCGCCAAAGGTTAAGCTAAGCTCGTGGCGGAAACTTTCAGCGCTTTCGGCCGAATGCCGTCCGCACCCGGGGAGCTAAATTCGCGCAACGACATCAACCGCTTCAATACGGCTGCAGTTGGGAAGGAAATGTGGTTAAGGCCTGATGGCGGAATAAGTTGCCTAGATATGGTGCAGGATGTTTGCACACACTGGAAAGTGCGGCCGAAGTGTTGTCCTAGGACGTTCGCCGCATCCTGTGCCGTATGTGCTAATCCGAAAGCTGTGCGCAGAGCCGGAATTCCGCGCTTAACGCGGCGAAGCTTATTTATGTGTCTGTATAGTAGTTTTGGGTTAACGCAGAACTTTGACACAAGATCTTGTTGGCTCTTTACCTTATCCTCCCTGACGAGTGTGACACAGTGGTTTCTTTGTGTAATATAGGTGTTCCAAGTATCCTCGCTCGGAGAGGCTATATGGGCGCGCCATGCCAGATCCCTCAATCCCATGCATTTCCGGGTCCTGCTTCTGAGAAACGACTTCGCCTTGTCGGGTCGGGGGATTTTGGTTTTAGATGCCAATGCTACGAGCGTGTTGAATTTGTTGACAAATTTCCCGCATGCCACTTCTGGGGACCACTCAGTTAAGAAGGACCAGCTCGTAGCACTAATGAGTTCTGCCCGGTTATCGTAGTTGGTTACGACGTAAGATTCCATGTTGCTTTCATTAGGATAATCTGCATAACACAAGTATTGGAACAATAGTGTCGCATGATCGCTGCGGCCCAAGGGAGTGGATGTGATTACTACGTCAATCATCAGTTCCTCATTGGTGAAAACGAGGTCCAAGATGGCCGGTTTGTTTCCTGTCCTGAATCGCGTTGGGGATGTGACATGGTTGTACAGCGGTGATCCTGCAATTAGCTCTTGTAGATCGGCTTTGAATGGTTCACTCATGGTGGCTGGGGTTTCTAGGCCGTGCAGATTGAAGTCCCCTACCAGCAAAACATGACTGTATGACCGTTCTAGTAAATTCTTCAAAGCAGAAGACAGGGCCTTGTCCATTTCTAAAGTGGACATTGGTGGACGATATACGATGGCCAATAAGCATTTATCGCTGTGCTTTAGGTGTAGGCAGCACCATAAGGAGTCTACGATTTGAATCCCAGGGTCGTTCATGAGCTCGATGAGAAGGTCTGAACGGTAGTAGAGAATTACACCGCCGCCCTTGGTGGGTCGATGGTTACGCAGTAGTGACATGCCAGGTAGTTCGACCTCAGCGTCACTAATCATGTCGTTCAGCCACGTCTCAGTTATCATGATGAGGTCCCAACACATTGAGCTATGACGAGATCGAAGTTCTGCCAATTTGCTTAGAATCCCTTGGGCGTTTGTATAGAGGTAATTGAGAACTACGGATGTTAGAAGCGTGTTTGAACATACGTTGGTTTTCCGAGAATTTACGCCGACCCTTGTTGGGTCGGCTGAGGGACGTTTTTTTTGATGTGTCTCTTGCAAACTTCCCGGGGCCGTTACGGTGGGATGCCTACAGCGCCCTGAGTCGATCTGCAGCAGACTGTCTTTTCCTTCTTCGTCGAACGGCTGGGGCGTTTCATTGTGTTCCGGTACAGAAATGCAGACAGCGGGGATCGCGACTACTTCTTGCTGGTTTCGTGTTCCCTTATCCATTGGTGGCCTGATTCTAACTGCCTTCAGACGTATTTCTGATGGCAATTTGGTGCGGAACTTGTGCCAATTCCCTAGCACCGTTTCAACCATTTGTTTGGAGTAAAGCAAGAATTTAAGCACTCGTGGACCACTTCCTTTGTAGTTTGGCGATATGGGTAACCTCGATGTTGAGCTGGCAATTACGTCGTGGAGAGATAGTGGTTCGCGGATATACCGCCACTCTTCCAAGTCATGAGCTCTGACCTGCGACTCTTCCGGTGCCTGTGTTTCGGGGACACCATGGACAAAGATGGATCTTTCATCAGTTTGCTTGTGGTGTTCTCCAGGATTTTGTTTTCGTTGTCGACGCTCGCTCCAAGGTATATCCGGGAATATGCGAACTCCGCATGATGAATCACGAAGACGGTGAGCTGACAAGAGGACTGTCTCTGCTTCGTTACCGGACTGCAATGTCACTTGAAGTAGTCTCGGCTCGCCATAGTGAAGTGAGTTGGGGTGGCGGATGATACGACATAAGCTAGCCTGTCTAGGCTGCATTCCAATTGCTCGGCATATGGATTCCCACTGTTTCATGTCGTCCAGTAGTCTATCTTTGATAGAGTTTGCCTTTGACTCAGGCACGTTAGAACATATTATCTTCCTCGAACTCTGCATCTTCTTGGAGTTCGTACATTTGGATACCGGCATGCCTCCTATTACCGGTGGCGTGGGGGAAAATCTTTTCGTGTACACATTATTATTAGTGTCGCCTCTAACAACCTTCGGTGTGCTTGCAGACACGCTGGTTAAATTTGCCACGGGTGGACAACCAGCGACGATATTTGCATAGGTAGTCGGACTACCTGTGTTATTCGGTAAATCGGAATGCACTGGAGTATCATGAGCCACAGCCATATCACTCGGGAAAACCGAACTCTGCAACGTTGGATTCGTCGGGGTTGGCAGTCTTTCATAAACTCTCTGTTTGCAGCCTATCGTGAGTGGGGTTGCGGGATGTATGCTCTCTACTAAACAATCGTTTTGACTGGTTTGTTGTGCACTGGTTGTTGTGCACTATTATGCGCTGCAACTGGTTAGCCTAGCTCATCGGTGCCAAAACTTAGTGCTTTCTTGCAGAAGGCTACAGGAAAGTTGTTTGGCTTGAATTCGGCAGTAAAACCAAGCAATTGATTACGGATGCTATGGGTCTAAAACCGTCTCTTTCCTGAGAAGCAGAACCCGATGTTGATGACTACACTCATGGTTGCCTGGTAAGAGTACAGATCAGCACAAGCGCCAAATAATTAAGACAAATACGTAAACCATCTTAACCACTGTTCTCAACTGCTCAGAAATGACAACCTCGCATATCTGCAGAATATGGTTAAAACGATCAGCGCGAAATACAGACTGCCCTACAAATATGTCAACGTCGTGGTAAGGTGATGCAGGGAATTCCTCCGCTCCGGATGAATGATGGTCTAACTAAGACAGTTATAAAAGCGACAACCGCCTTGTGGACGCAATATGCTTCTACATTTCAGAGGGTATTAGCATCACGCGATCATCCAGCATTGTTTTCCCGCCCCTAAGACATAGTCACGTCTCTTTTAATTCCAAGCTGCATTGCAGAAACAGACTTCGTTTTGCAAAAGCAGCTGTCCGGGATTCGAAACCAGTCACCCAGAGATACTTGGATAATAGCAAAACAATGAGCAGAACCACTGGTCCAGATTGTTCGACAGTGCTTAGAACACAACCAGATTCCTGCTTTGTGGAAACCTAGTAATAACCCCGCTTTGATAAAGCAGAAGCGTCTGAGTTCTAAACTACCGCCTAGTTTTTCTTCTGCCTGTATTCTAGAGTTGAATAAAATGGTGCATTATCTAGAAAATGTTACAAGTTTTACTTCAGAGCAACACGGCTTTCGTTAACAGCGATCGTGTAAAACAAAATTATTAATCGCACTGTGTATTTGGACGGCGTCCGCTGACGTTTTAATGGCCGTCAAGTTTGTCTGCTGGGATTTAGCGAAGGTATTCAATCGTTCGAATCACCGGATTCTCCTTTCCAAGCTGCAATAGTACCGAGTCTTTGAACCACTCTTGAGCTGGGTCACATACCACAAGCCAAAAGCAAGTCTATATTCGCAGGTGCTCTGGTGGTGTATGCATGTTATTTGACACTTGGCAGGGTTAAACTCAAGCATCTTTACAACGGAAGTCTCGGAGAAATTATTATAACAAACGTTCAGTGCTAGATGTTCGTCCCATAATTTGCCATGCCTCCGAATGTTAAGATCATACACACACTTCCGCGAGACCCTTTATAAACGCTAGGAATAATTGTGGTCTTAGTACCAGTCAAGAGGGACGCTAGGGTGAACCACTGCCTGGTCGGACAGGGCGCTATGAATTCGCACATTCAGGAAACACTAGATCCGGATTAAATTCATACAGCCCAGAATCATGTCACTGATCCCATAACAGCGAACCTCTTAACAATGAATGCCGTTATTTAGGTGATCTACTGCTTTTAATTAATCAAGATAAGTTGCATCGAACCCCTTCCCTGCACGGACGGAATCCGTCAAACGGACGCAAGTTAACAAATGCTCTGCGCACATGAGCTATTCATCGGCATCCATTCTGCTCCTGCACGAGGATATCAAACGTTTTCAAGTATCCCATGAGTGATTGTGTAATGACAGATTCTATGACTTAAGTAGTCAGAAGAAGGAGCATCATGCAGCGTAGTTAGCGGGCCCTGCACTATTGCCTCTCTTGTAAATGGGCTGATTATTCCACACTTCCACACAGCTCGGACCAAATGTTCGTCTAGACAACAGTTCAGCCAATATAGTAGGGGCTAACATCAAATACTTGTGGCCATGTGCATTGTATCCCCGTAGTGACATCAATCACTTCAGCACATCCGACGCTGTCAGGAAGTCGTTGCTACGTCCTACTGATTATACTATACCAAAAAGTATAAGATGAGGGAACAGTGCGTTATGGAAAGTAAAAGCAATTACTGTAGAAATGTCTTAGCCGCTTCTTGGGCAATTTGCGCTTGCACAGGTTCGATGTTGGGAGGAGAAACGCCATGCCAACTTCTCAGCTTTTATGGTCATTCACTTCACCGCTCGCATCAGCTCGTTTACGTCGTGCAGCTGCAAAAATCGCTTTTTAAAATACGATGTGCTCTATTTTAATTACATAATCAACCTGACAGTTTGCGAGCATTGTCCGAACAATATATTAAACTAAATGTTGAACTTTAAGAAAACATTGCGGCTCAATTGTTTAAAAGATTTTTTAAGCGTGCCAAATATTCCTTCAGATAATGTTCAGACGGCAAATACCTTAAATGACTTGATGTACCATTTACATCCATGTGACAAATTTTGATACGCATGCTTCTCATAAATGTTTAATTGTTCATCTCCTGTCATCGAAATTATCTGCCAATTTTCATTGGTTTTCGATCCAGGAATTTTCAGGGATTGCATGATTTCAGATTGTAGAGCGATGCAGGTCTTAAATTGTACCGTATTTTTTACATAAATCACGAGATTTTAAACCTAGAAGAATATACTGATTGCAAGCTACTTCCGTCAAGGGAAGATAAATTTACGTTACTCGGTCTTGATCAAACAGTTTAGGTAAACCTTCCTTTAATTGCAATAAAATAGATGTGGATGAAACACACACATAATAAAAAACTATCCATTTCCATGTACCTTTTCATCAGGTAAAGGATTAAATCGAGTATGTTTGCCGAGGTTAGTGAAAATCAAACCGCTTGGATTTAATGCATTTATCGGCACACACATGGATGTAGCTGAATTATGTAGTATGTTCCAAAGCGTATTAACGATTTGTTAAATGAACCGAGTAATCCTCTGCAGATTTTTATATGAGGCAAAGAAATATATCATCAGTTAAATCGACCATTTATAAGTAGAACATGCACCAGACATTGATTTTGTAGATGCAGCAAGTGGGATGTGCGCAGAACAATCAAGCTTGTCTAATAACTGTAATCCGTTAAGCCAAAAGCAGCAAAGCAGCACATCATGCTTAAAACATTGTGGTTATTGACAATTTTCAAGGGCAGAAATTCATGGTCTGCGTAAACGCTGTTGCTGTGTGAGGTTGGATATTATGTACAGACACAGGTAAAGCTACCTACGTGAACCGACCCACGAAGATAAACGCAGTAAAGAAGCCAATTATTCTAGTTTACTTACGTATGGTCATTAGTGTTTTCCTCAGCTTGTTATCCGGTTCGATTTCCTTAACTACATTCAGCGACGGCGTATAAGTTGGCTGGCTTGCCAAACACGCGCTGGCTGCCGTTCAACCTTCTGGTGGTGTCAGCAGGGTGGTTCGGGATTTTTCCGTTGCAGCGGGTGGTTCGATGGCAGTGTCTCAGGACGTGGTGGGTTATCGCTTGGCAAGCGATCGCCCTATAATAAGCCACATGTGTCCGTTTGCCAACACTATGACGTGGTTGACGAGACTCGCCACTAAATGAAGTCACTGCCCCTTGCTTCATCCTAACGAAGCAATTTATTTCAGCAAATTTATGCTGTAATTCTTTGGAGCATTGGGCCTTTGTTTGACAAAGGTACAGACGGAAGGCGTATGAATTGTGCAATCCGTCACCTGCTCCTAATGGACTGGATCCCATGAATTCGCTCCGATGCCTTGCTGGCAGGCTAATCAGCCAAATGCTGGCAGTGGTATCCCCTAAGTCGACACCCTACTTCGGCTTGGGCAACCTGGTAGTATCCCGCGCTCTGACAAAACCATGAACTTTTATGTGTTTCATTCCGTTTTCTTTTATTATTTCTGTTCCTTATTTTTCTTCCTGCGTTTCCTGATGACTCTATGTCTAGCCGTAGAATGTTGCAAAATATACCTAAAGGTTAGGTGAGGAATGCAGCAAGCAAAGTCTTGAAATTTCGAGTTATAGCTTACAAAAAGTAAAGGTGCGATAGATATGGTTGTATTGACATTTTTTATCTTGCTACCCAGTATGAAGTGACCTACGACCCCAGAGCCACATGGACAAACCTAATATTTGCACCCTTGTTTTTAATTTTACGTCGTGCTCTGAATTTTACCATAAATTAGCACGGAAATTAATGTGTATCTGCAACTGCGAGTTGTCCCACAATTAAGGCAAATTTTCGTTTTGACCGCAAAGGCAAACTAACTAAAATTGCTTGACAAATTTAGATGTGATTACAGGGCTCATTATATACTAAAACGCAGATCCATTTTCAGCAAATATTATGAATGCACTGGCCAAATTACCCGACTAAGTGTAGTTTCACTGGCTTGGTGAATAGATAAATTGTAACTGCAATTACTTATCCGACACTCGATACGATGCAGTAGATCCTAAGCATATTTCAGCCAAGTACGAATTAGTTCCTTAATGCTTTTCTTTGTTTCGTATGTCTGCACCATAATGCATCTTCACGGAACAAGAGGCGCTCGATTATGCCTCATAAAACCTCAAGCTATTAGGCAAGTGTTTTGTACACGCTCATTTAAAAAAAACCTGTACATTCTCACTGCTATCGCGGTATTATTCTTTATTTAATTTCAAACCGAAACATTTACAATAAGTTTCATCACATAGAAAAATATCGTAGTCAATTCTAATGTTTGTTTAACAGGCTTTCCGCAGAATAACATGTTGCAGAGATTTTCAACGTTTGTCCGGTTGAAACTAAGCTATTTAAAGGGACCGCATATAATTACTCTCGATTGAATTGGCTTTCGACGGAATCAATAGAAGCATGGTTTGTGATAGCTACACTAAACATTGCTTGCTAAATTGGCGTTAAACCGGAACAGGTTTCTACTACTGGAGAATACGCAGTAAACTTGGACTACACTGCATGAGTTTTAAATGCTAATCGTATCTTTGGCTTTTATAA
>CALYDF020005652.1:0-14163 GCA_944474145.2 Dicrocoelium dendriticum | reverse complement strand
TTCAGCATTCTAGGGGGAGCTCTTTATCTCCAGAAAAGGTAACTACGATCTTTTATGAACAAGTTTAATTGATGCCAAATCTTGCATTATTCTTACTTGTTCTAATCTTTACCACCGGCTCGTGACTTGATTGCGCTGTAAGGTGAGACGCTAATTTTAGCTCCTAACTTGCTTCATCCGTCCACGTCCTTTGTAGCCAATCAAATATAGTCCGCTGTGTCCGACTTCAACTGCCTTCTGATATCCGCGCTTCATTACGCGCACCGCCTCGGACTAGTATTTAGGAGTCCTACACAATCGCGTTTCTGCGACAGTAGTAAACCAATTCATTGGTGGATTGAGTACCATTATCGGAAACCAATGTGTGGAAATCACCCAAACGAGCAAATATCTTTCGAAGAGCAGAGGCAGTGGCTCCTAAGGTAGTTTTCACCACTGGAATCATCTCAGGTCATTTACTGTGGGTATCAACAACGATGAGAAAATACTGACCGGCAATTGGGCCCACGAAATCAATGTGTACTCTGAACCATGTTTCTGAAGGAATTGGTCAGGATTACAGTTCTGTCTTCCTGGGTTGTTTGAAGACACTGGCACATCGGAGACAATACTTCGTTAAATACTTAAACTAGCGATCCAAATAGGGCCAATACACATAGCTTCGTACCAGCGATTTAATGAGATGCATTCCTGGGTGGCCGGTAATAATTTGTCGGAAGTCTCACTCTCGAAAGATGACAGGAAAGCCGACGCGATCTAAGAACAGTAGTCAATCGTTGACGACAAATAGTGCTTCCTTCCGGTGTTGGAATTGTTAAAGCTTCGGCGTTGTAACTCTTAGTCCGGCCATTGTGGTAGAAACTGATCACTTGTTGTCGAGTAGAGTCATGATGAGTCGCTTTCTGCACCATTTCGAACATTACTGATAAGGCACCGAAAAGGTCAGATACAACTTGGTTCACTTGCGGTTCTACGTAGTTTTGAGCTACTATCAAATCCTTTGGTTCTTGACACTGTGTACCAATTTAACGAAATAACGCATTCGCCTGACTAATGTCGTGTGTATATTGATATTTGACGACGACATTGTTACCAAGTAGAACCGTTGCCCAGCATTGGCGACTACCAACCGTGCAGATCGGAATGTATTTATTTGCTCCAAAGATTGCAACCAAAGGTTTGTGGTCCGTGAACATCGTGAATTTTTGTCCACATTTCATTTTTTGAACTCGATTGACTGCAAAGACTACGAGCAAAGCTTCTTCCTCGACCTGCCACATTGTTGCCTTCCGCTGGCGTGGGTGATCTGGCTGCACACAGCACAGCTGCCACTGCAATTTCCGAAGCATTGGGAAAAAGTTGGGATGTGACGGCTCCAATCCCGTAGTCTAATGTTTCAAAAGCAACCTTGATCTCCAGCTCCGAATTGAAATCTGTTAGAAATAGATCAGAACATAATATAGACTTGACATCATCAACTGCGGCTTGGCATTCAGGAGACCATACGAATTTGCAATCCCAAACGCAAGTTCATTTAGCGGTCCTAGTAGCCGACGCATTTCGGGCACAAGTAAGCTGTAATGTCCGATCCACCACAAGATTGATCTGAGCTTCGTGACATTCTTAGAGTGAGGCATCTGTTTGATAGCACTAATGTTGGTGGGATCCGGACAGCGGCCATCCGTTTCGATGATGAAGCCAAGATTACACACTTCATGCCAGTATGCACTTTTCTGCTTTCAACTGAAAACCGTGGCTATTAACGCGGTGGAGAGCTGCTTCCAGTCTTTCCATCAACTCTCGATGGGTCAACCCATTGATTATAACGTCATCCAAAGAAACTGCGACCCCTGATAACCCACTTAACTTCGTGTTACTAATTTGTTTAAAAATCGCGGGAGATTATTTGACACCAAACGGCAAGCGGTTAAACTAAGCGCGATTTCAGTGCATATTGATTGTCAGCAACTCTTCTGTAGCATCAGACATTATGATTTGGAGATAAGCATCTGATAAATTTAGCTTTGCAAAGTAAGCGCCACCACTGAGTTTAGCAGCTAAATCTTCTGGGACTGGCAAAGCATACTGTTGCAATTTTAAAGCAGCATTCAATCCCGTAGAGTAGTCTACACAGATATGAACGCTTCCATTGGTCGATGACAATAATAGGTGCTGCCCATGCTGAATAGTTCACAGATTAGATGACACAGGGTCGCTCCAGGGATCGAGTTCCGCATCAATAGACTACATAGTTGGACTGCACCTCGCATCGCCGGGGAATATACCATTTAGTTTATTTGCTTTTATTTTGACAATTGAAAGCGTAGCATATGGTACCGGTCTTTTGAGTCAGGTCACCGGCTTGACACCGTCCTTGAGATTCAGGCTTGCTTTGGTTGTTGTGCGTCTTCCCAATTTATTGCAAAACACAGACGGGATTTTTCTTTGTAGCACCTCGATTAGCTTATTGTTTGATTCATCCACTTCCGAAGAGAACCTTGTATGTCCGAGCTGGAGATTATTGTTGACTTAACTCAGGGGAATCTCGAACAAATGGAGTATCTGAATTAGTCAAATCCAAGCAGATTCAAATGTGAGACCTCCGTAATGTACATGATGCCATTTGCCTGAGCAGCGCCAAAAATCATTTCACACTGCAGCTCACCAATTACATTAAGTTGGCCTCCTGAAGCATCAACTTCAACCTGTGGAGTTCGGATAATTGACGCAGCAGTAATATATTGCCAAGTGTTGCTGGAGCTAATTGTGATGTACGAGGTCGTAGATAACTGAAGATGTACTTGTTGCCTGTTCAAGTGAACTCTGATATACTTTTGCGAGGCACATGTTTATCAGAGTAGGCCACTTAAACCCTAGTATAGTTGCTGAGTTTTTTTGGGAACATAAGATTACCGCCGCGGATGTCGAGCACGCTTGTAAAGCAGCCTGGATCGACAATGCGTTTCCTTAAGGTCCCGTTTATGACACTTGACAAACATGTTTCAGGAATGGACATACTCGAACGAAACGCCACTCACCAAATCTCCAACAAGCAGTCGGAGGTTTGGATTCTCTCTGAGCTTTCCATGGCCGGTTTCACTAGGAAGCGGTTTTTGAACTGGTTTTCAATGCACTAAAACTTGGGGTTGTCTGTTGCCTCTCCAGCGTAAGCGTGTCATACTTGTGGCTTAGTAAAAATGGGAATTCAGTAGTTGTGGTCTGAATAGTCATTCGCTGGTCTTGCTCAAGTTTACTCAGCAGCCTGGTGCGAATCTCTGCATCCCGTGGGGAATGTAGACCACAGATAAAAAGCAGGTATTTGTGCTGATATACCATGACGGTTTTGATGTCAAATTTTTCACACTCGCGATTTACAATGCCGGTGTAAGTAACCTAGTCGTCAGCGCGATTTAAAAGTGCTGGAGAAGCCACAACCCAGGACCACAAAGAGCATCAAGGGACTACGAAATCAGTCACTGGGAGTTTTTAATGGTCGCCACCGAAGGCTGCGCGGCCATCTCATAATAGTCCACTAAATGTTGGGTGGCCTAATCACGTTTGCTGTCACGTGCTGAAACTCAGCCATAATACCAATCCCAGAAGTAACCCTCTTAAATTGTGTGAACAGTATAACCATCTGGTATGCCGTCGGAATTATTTTTCCCTCTGGGTTTGCCAACCCCGGAATTCTCTCCCAAAATTAGTTGTTTCCTCCCCCACTTTGGATATTTTCAAAAACGATTGGATCTTGCGCTTGCCCCTAGGCACTTCGTTGTCTAAACTGCAAACTTGGAATATATTAATTAGCCCTTCAATATATATTTATATGTATTCACAAGTCGGTATGCAGACAACGGGCCAGCAGAACCACTGCAACATGGAAGACAATAGGCGTTGGAAAGAAAACAAGAAAAAAGGACAGTTCCTCTTTGGGTTTCACACAGACCTTTTTAAGTTTATTTTATCCTTGTTTAAATATACAAATATGTACTTAGATTAAACATCAGATACAACAGCGAAACTACACTGACGCCACTGATATCTGTTACGTGCCATCACATCAAGCGTGTAGCACTACAGGATTTCCGAATCACTTGCTCCCTCGGAGGTGCACTGTTCGGACTGAAGCTAAACTTGACGCTAATTTCTTCATGCTCCTTTTTCATGCCTTTGGTTGTCCACCGAGATATCTTTTCCACTCGCATCCGGGAAGCGCAAACCACGCTTCCTTGGGAAGGTGATGAGCTGGCATCCACAGTACCTGGCCGAGCCAATGCAGGCGGTGTCGGAGAACAAAGTTTTGAAGGCAGGGGCTGTTCGCTCCAAGTACTCGTTCACAAACCTCCGTAGTGCTCACGTGATGTCGCCATCACCCACGAGCAATAATTCGCAGACAACGGTTTTCAAACGTTACAGTCGTCTCATGTCTTCGGATCAAACAGGCCAGATTTCGCAGCCGTATGGCAGGACCGTACACACGAAAGCATTGTACACCCTTCCCTTGAACCTGAAGCTGACATCACGATGATGCCACAGCTGTCTCCTATTGACGGAAGTGTCGTACTGGGGTTTGCTTCACCTGTGAGACGGCGACCGTTTGTCTGCTCAGCCACTCGCCCATCCAGCCGTAGGAATACAAATGACCAAGGCTCGGTAGATAGGGTATATTTTACAGAATAGCTCAACTCTATGTATTGGTGAGCGAGTTAGCCTCTTCAGAATGTTAGTAGATCGACCGCATACTGCTGCCGAGGACTACATTCATGTTCTTTGCTTAGCTGAGCACACAGTTGCTTTGCACATTGCGAAATAATTTGTATATTCACATGTAATAGCACCAAGCGGATAAAGTGTGGGGTCATACCCGACGATGCGGGATGTGAAACGACTTCTCCTGATAAGTTGGGCGTTGTGCCGCAAACCATCTCTGCTGGTGCACATTGCAAGTCAGCTCTGAAGCTGCTGCGAATATCTAAGAGTACGAGCGAAACGTTTTCACTCCAGCTGGAGTCGGAGGATGCGCAGAGCATGGCTTTAAGCTGTCTATGGAAGAATTCTAGGGTGCTCTAACACTCATAAGCACCAACGTTCCTGAATCCAAAGAAAATTCTCTGAGAGGTAAGCAACAGGACAATTTGAACCAGTGGAATCTCACTTGCGATCGCATAGGCGCTAAGGTCAAGCCGACTAACATCACGCGTGTGACGAGACATCCAAACTCCGCTCACTATGGTGAGCCCAGAATTCTGCGGATAACACTGGCATCCACTGACGATGTAGAGGCGGTGCTCTTATCGGCATATCACCTCCGAGGTGAAGACAGTAAGATCCGCATCTTTCCGGATGTTCCATGGAGCGAACGTCAGCGAGAAAAAAAAACAATTTAGACGATCGCAACATGGCCAGCTGGCGAAAAACCATTTTAGTTCATGGTGTGCCCGAGCTACCAACAGCTAGGGACGAGGAGGCTCATGCTCACGATCTGGAAGAATGGCGGTACATCCGTGAAACTCTATCTGCAGGTGACGTCATCCTTCAGTCGATTTCTAGACTGCCCGTTTCACCTCTTTACAAAGGTAATGGTCCAAGGATACTGAAACTTGTGGTTCAGTCCCAGCAGATGGCGGCGAACTTAATGCGTAACTGGCATAAAATGCACAATGCACTGCCATCGGAACTACGATTTAAGGTACCATTTATTGAATCGAAGCCACCGGAGGATGTGACACCATCTGTGGCTCAATGTGATAAAATAAACGGAGCCGAAGACGCTGCATCAAGATTATCAACCACTGAAAACAACGCTATTGAAGAGCGTTCTGCGTGTGCAGGAACGACGTTAGGTGGGTTGCAGGCCCGTGAAAAATGTTCCTCGATAAACTGCGCAAAAAACGATCAGGTGCCGGCCTTTCATCGGCCGGCTTGAATCCAACTTCGTGTAATCCTCCACAAGCTCTTTTGGTGCTCAAGCAGCTGTCCTGTATGTACACTAATGCTCAAAGTCTAATTAACAAACTACCCGAACTGCGACTACGTCAAAGGTCCAAATCCTGTGACCTCGTCGCTATAACGGAGACGTGGTTGCGCCCGGATATCACAGACACGGAGGTCGAGCTACCAGGCATGTCCGTCGTTCGGCGCGATCGATCCAGTAAAGGGGGCGGGGTGTCTCTGTACTACCGCAGTGACCTCCAATGTGAGTCCATAGAAGACGTGTACAGTAACGTGCAGGATACTCTTTGGTGTCGGCTGCGTTTAACAGGCAACGACGTCTGTCTGGTGGCGGTCGTTTATCGACCTCCATCTTCTACCCCCTAGATGGACTTCAACCTCGCGTCTGCGCTGAGGCTTGTGATCAGCAGGAGATACAGCCATATTCTTATCGCTGGTGACTTCAATATCCACACTCTGGATGCCCAAGCAACACCTACGCAACAGTTCAAAGCGGATCTACAAGACCTTGTCTCCAGTTTTCCGCTTTATGGCCATATCAACAATCCCACCAGATTCAGAGCAGCAGAAATGCCGTCCATCCTGGACCGGATATTTACCAACGAAGAACTCATGGTCGAGAAAGTAATCATCGACGCTCCTTTGGGTTGCAGCGATCATGCAGTTTTACTCTTCGATTATATATGCTACGCAGAATACCCTGCGGATACTACACGGGAAAGCCGAGTTATCATACGGTACGATGAGCTGGCTCGACTTGCAGAGACAGCCAACTGGAACTTTCTGACAGACGAAGTACCGACAATCGCATGGCCACATTTCGTCAACCAATTTAGCACTCCCGTCGAAGAGGCATCCGAAACTAAGGTTGTCCACTCGAAGAAGACTGTTTCATTTGTGCGAAGTAGGACACGGAAATGTATGGCAGTGAGGAACTCGGCCTGGCGTATCTATAAGGAACACCCGAGCACGGAGAGCTGGACGGCCTATGCAATTCAACGCAATCATTGCACTGAACTCGTTCGTGAGGATAAACTGACATACCAGCAGCATCTGACGGAGCGCATGGTTTCGAATCATAAGCTGCTCTACCAACATGTAAACAACCTGCGCAAGGTGAAACGAGGAATCCCTCCTCTTCAAACGCCAGATGGCATGACGCTGATTACGGAGGATGCGGCGAACGCCTTGCGGCTGCAATATGCTTCGAACTTTCACTGCATTCCTTGGCCATTTGTTCCTTTGTCAGCAGCTGTTATACAACCAAAACTTACGCACATAACTTTCACGGCGGGGATGGTATTAAAGAAGTTGTTGTGTATGCGTAAGCACAGCTCTCCTGGAATCGACAACACTCACCCTAAGTCCCTTGCGGTAATGGGAGAAACTTTAGCAGAGCCTCTGGCACGATTCTTCCAACGCTGCTTCGATCAGATGTATGTACCCGAGATGTGGAAATGTGGGATCATAACCCCAATTCACAAGGGCGGTAGCCATTCTGATCCAGCCAACTACCGTCCTGTAACCCTTCTCCCGGTCCTGTCGAAGATTATGGAAGCTATTGTTGCTGACGTATTAACAGCCCATCTAGAAGAGTCTGCCTTCATTGCACATGAACAGCATGGTTTTCGACGGAGTCGATCGTGCACCACAAATCTGCTGCTAGCAAGATCGAGTTGGACCAAATTAATTGACAGCGGTGCAGGAGTGGACGTGGTCTACCTAGATTTCTCAAAGGCCTTCGATCGACTAGACTATGGAATCCTGATCTGCAAACTTCAGAGCTTCGGCATTGGTGATCCGCTCCTAGGATGGATCACAAGCTTTCTTCTCCACCGGAGCTTAGAGGTAAAAGTGCGTGGGTCCCTGTCCCACCCAATCCAAGTCGAATGTGGTGTACCACAAGGATCGGTACTGGGGCCACGATTGTTTTTGATGTATATTGACGACATAGCGGCCCTCATTCTTTCCAACTGCCTACTCTATGCCGACGACATCAAGGTCTGGAGAGCGATCAATACACCAGACGACTCCGCAATACTTCAAGAGGATCTGGATAAGGTGTATGCGTGGTCAGTTCAGAACCAACTCCCATTCAACACAGAAAAATGCAGAGTATTACACTTACGTCACCAATCAGCATTTTTCTATAAATTGGGTGACCATGTGCTTCACACAACTGCTGAGGAAAAGGATTTGGGAGTCTTGATTCAGTCCGACCTTGGTTGTTCAGCCCAGGCAAAGAAAGCCTCGAACGCGAGCATTCGAAATTTGGGCCTTCTCAGGCGCACATTTGGACGCTTCGATCCATCCGTTTTTCACCAACTTCTAGGTGCATACATATGACCACACGTGGAGTATGCAATACAAGTCTGGCAGCCGTGGCTGAGGAAAGACCTCTCTGATTTAGAGAAACCTCAACGACGCGCAACGAAGAACGTGAAAGGTTTAGGCCAGTTACGCTACGAAGACAGACTGAGATCGCTCGGGATATTTAGTGGTCAATATCGAAGACTACGGAGAGATTTGATTTTGGCTTATCAGATTCTGACAGACCCCAATCATACCTGCCGCCATCTGCTGGAGCTCAGTAACAACAACACCCTGAGAGGCCATCATCTGAAGCTTGCAGTGCAGTACAGCCGTTTGGAATCTCGACGGAATTTTTTTCCGTGCGTGTTTGCCAAGCCTGGAATGCTCTCCCAGAATCTGTAGTCAGTGCAACAAACCTGATCGAGTTCAAAAATCGAGTTGATAGTGCACTCACTTCATTGCACTATCTCCCATAGTACAGTCTAATTTTGAGAGGTCCAAAATCCATACTTTAAAAATAATTTTCTCTCACGCTTATTTCAACAGTGGATTTATATTTTGACGCTTCAAACTCAAACACTTTGCCCCATGCGAATTTCAAGGGGCGGTGACTCATTTAACCAAATACTCCATACCTCATGATCCCCTCCGGAGTTATATTGGACTATTATTTTGACACTTCAAACTCGGTGAGTCCACAAGCTTGTAGTGACTCGCTGTTAAACGACTTTACTGAATTGGTTTCCATTGAATTTTTCACACTTCTATGATTTTCGCACTGATCACCCTACGGGATTTGTCAAGCTTTAGCTTTTATACCCGCATAAACCCATTGTTCCATTGTTCCATTGTTGGCTGCCTGGTGATACACTGTGGCATGAAAGTAGCGACAGCCTATAAAATTGTAGAACGTATCGAACTGTGAAGATTGGAAAGGTGTTCTTCGGTCAGTTGTGATGGTGGATGGGCATCCATAGTGCGAGACCCACCAGTCCAAGAGGGGACGGATAACAGTCTCAGCTATGCAGTCTGTTAAGAGAATGGCTTCTGGCCATCTGATGCAGCGGTCGACACAGGTATACAAATCCGCGTGATTGAGGCAAGCGATCTAGTAGGTCTAAGTTTACATGCGAGAACCTAGAGTCCGGGTAGGAAATGAACAAAGAGGACTGTAGGTGTGACGATGTATTTTGGAGCGCTGGCCTTGAAGGCAAGCGCGCACAGGTACGAACATCTTTGTTTACGCGTGGCCAAACCGAACGTTCGGTGAACAGTTTCAAAGATGCATAGATGTCGGGATGTGATAGTGAGTGCAGTGCGTCAAGGATTGTGTGTCTGAAGTAGACGGGCACGAGAGGTCTAGTACAACCTGTGGAAGTGTCACAGAGAATGGTTCCTTCCGTGGTTTAGAGAGGAAAAGATTGCACATGCAGCGAAGTGGATTGCAGATTGTGTAGTATGACTTCGTCATGAGCCTGAGCAGCTGCCTTGGCGGCAAGCTCGACGGTAGGCAAAGACTGGAAAGTGAGGTTGACGCGTGAGAGTGTGTCGGCAACGGGATTGTCGACAAATGAGACATGGCGTAGGTCAGCAGTGAACTGCATGACATAGTCTAGGTGTCTTGTTTCCCGTGATGAATATTTGTCGCAAACAGAGTAGAAGGCGAGGATGAGGGGGTGTGGTCAGTATAGACCGTGAAAGAGCAGCCTTCGTGTGTGTCCGGAAGAGACGAATCGCTCGGTAAACGGTGAGCAGTTCTCTGACAAACGTGCTGTAGCGGGATTCCGCTGGCTGCAGACGCTTGGAGAAGAATCAAACGGGTTGCCATTGCCCACCAACGTGTTGTTGGAGAACTGCTCCTACCGCGAGATCTGAAGCATCAGTCGTAATAGAAAGGGGTGCCGTCGATTCGGAATGAGCGAGGATAGCTACGTTGGAGATAGCCTACTTGAGCTCGATGAAGGCTGTCTGTGCTGTGTCAGGGAAAGCGAACTTACTTACATTCCCTCTGAGTAGGTCAGTCAGAGACTGCATGAGCTGAGTGGAACGCGGAATGAAGCGTCGATAGTAGTTGACCAAAACACAAAATCGACGGAGTTGCTTGAACGAAGTCGGAGCTGGGAATCCCTTGATTGCCTAGATCTTATCAGGAAGGACTTCGATACCAGACGATGAAACGAGGTGGCCTAGGAATTCTACCGTTGATTTGCCGAGTTCGCACTTAATCGGGTTGACTGTGACACCGTGTTGTGTCAAGTGCTGGAAGAGAGTTCGAAGAAGCTCGAGGTGCTCTTGTTCCGATGAAATGGCTAATAAATATCATCGAGGTAGGAGTAATTGCAGTGCAGGCCACGAGTGACATCGTGGATGAAGCGTTGGATTTTTGTGCGGCGTTGCACAGTCCAAATGGCATTCTTCACAATTCAAACAAGCCGAAATGGGTGATAAAGGCTGTGTTAGGAATGTATTTCTCTTCTACAAGTATCTGGTGATAGGCGCGAACCAGATCAATCATGCTGTAAATCGTCTTACCTGTGAGGCATGCGGTAAGAACTTGCACTTGTGGGATGGAATACAAATCGGAGTGGTTAGGCGATTGAGTGCACGATAATCAACGCAAGAGTGCCAGTCGCCAGATTTCTTGGGTACAAGCTGCAAGGGAGCGGACTAAAGGCTGTTGGATGTTCGAATTGTTCCTAGTTCATGCAATGCTCAAACTCCGCCATAGCTACCTTTAGTTTCTCGGACGATAGTCGGAGTGGACGGTATGACACAGGTGAGCATTTGTCCATATGTGGTCATGAACTGGGGTGACACGGGCAAAACTGCGTTCATTGGCGGAACAAACTTGGAACAATGAGAAAAGCGATTGGCGTAAGCTAGCGAGGTCTAGGGGAATGCATAGACCGGTGTTATAGATACGATATCGGCGTTGGTGCCACATACATTGATTTTCGTTGCAGTGTCGAATCTCCTCTGTCGTTCTGCATGGACCAAGGGGTCGAAACGTTTGAGGAAGTCAATGCCGATGACGGCAAAGGGGTTTGCAGCAACAGTAAATACCCAGCGGAACGTGCGCCGAAGACCTGCGTCCAGCGTAAGCAACCGATAACCGTAGGTGGCCATTGGTGTGCCATTGGCGGCACTGAGGCTTGTCGCCAAAAAAGCGATAGGCTCACCTAACATAGGGGAAATGATGCAGACTTCCTCCCGGCATCATCCAAGAACTGGGTCTCGGAATCATAATCGATAGTGTAGATGAGACGACTTTGGGTTTGCTGACGTTCGTTGCCATGACAGAAAGGCGTAGCGGATCATCTATAGCGGAGTAGCTACACGGCTGCATGTATTTACGGGCTTTATTACCGAAACGCAAGAACTAAAAAAGCAGTAACTTTTGGCATCAGGTTTTGTGCGACGGGGTGATGACCCAGAGCGGTTGCGATGCTTACGGCTTAATGTGAATTCCTCGATCTGGCGCTGAAGCGATGCTATCTGCGATGATAATGCGTCTATTGCCTACGGCTGGCAAGTCGAGCTTGCCACTCTGGTTGCGCCAGCACAAAGCTGCTTAGGTGCTTTGGTTTTAGTCTCTGGCTGGTGTCGTTCGATGACGCGATCTTCTAGATCTGCAATTGCTGTGAGTAGCAAGTCATTTGCTACTGCAAGGATGGCCTGAGTGCTTTCAGGAAGGCGTTGCATCCACAGCTCGAGGGAATCCCTAACTCCTGTGCCGATAAGCGGTTGCATTTCGCGCCACAAGGCTGAGGGCCTCTTATCTCCTAGTTGCAGATCATTAAATAGTTGCTGCAGTCGGACCTTGTCAGCCGGCGTGATTCGCTGAATAATAACCAGTTTGAGAATCTCGTATTTCATTACTAGAGGGGGGGCAAAATATGATGTCTCTCAACTGCGAGGATATACTCTGAGGAAGGCGATATATTAGCTGGTTATACATGGCGAAATCAGAAGAACTCCGACGAATATAAAAACGGATTCTAGATGCAAAACCATAACGAAGGATAATTCTCCCAAAAAGGTGAGGGGACTAAAGCAACAGAATTGACCAGAACAGACTCAACGGTGTCAACCGCGTATGGAGATTGCTCATCCTCTAAATAATCCATTGCAAAAAGCAGACAAAAATGTGGTAGGTGGGAAAACAATATGATCACAAGTAATGAATCACAAAATCACTTGAACGAGCTCACCAGAATGAAAATGCAAAATGGTGGACGGCGTGATCTGGACCGCGGTCACCAATTGTTGGGTGGAGCCTGGGATACTAGTCGGTAATCAATGACACCTAAGAGGCGAGTCATTTACGGGACAGTATAGAAGTTGGAGGCGACTGAACGCAACGTATATTGTGCCGGCTACAAAAATAGGTAGGGAATCAACCAGAGAGAGGAACAATGCAGCAAGTTACTCACCAAAACGCTTTGTGTCAACGGAAGTGCCGTCAGTAAAACAAGTGGAAGTGTTGAAGGTTAAACCACTAGTAACATCCAATGTTGCAAAATACTGAAAAACCGTCTTTTCCGGTACACTATAGAAGACAGTCTGAACCAGTTAAGTCTTGAGACATTTAACCAAACGCACAGTGCAAACATTGGTACTCCTGAACCACGATCAGCCAGGTCCCGCTGGCCGTTGTCTTCTCCATCTTCGGCAGAACACCAGGCGAAAATTGTCCCCATCTCCAAGACTCAAAGTGCCCGTGGCAACTAAAATCAGGCACCAATCGAAACGTTTGAGTAATCAGGTCCCATTTAGTGATGTCACCTGGATGTAAAATGGACACAGCAGCCCAACAGCAACCCTCAGCATCTGCAGCTCAGGGGTATATGGTCAAGCCAAAGTCCCATAGAACCTCAGTCACATATACCGCAATGGCTGCAAAGTTCACCCGAAAACCCACCCTTTCAGCCTCTTCTGTGAGAAACGCCGCTAACTTGGATAGACAGACAAAGAAAAATCCACTATATTTTGGCAGGAAGTCAGAACAAACGATCCCCAAAATTCTCAGCTCAACGAAATAGGGATCTAACAATAATGACATGACTGTTGTGTGTCCGAACATACCTGAATCAGCCGTCGTCACATTGCAAGGTGAATTGTCCGACGACCTAAACCAATGGAAATCACTGTGCCTTCTGATGAAAGTAAAAGTCCACAAACTAAAACCCACAAATTTTATAGGAATTACTCGTTACCCAAACTGTGCACACGTTGGCGAGCCCGGGTTTATTAGAGTAACACTAGTACCTTCAGCTAATGTGGAAAACGTTCTGCTCTCCGCAAGTGCGCTGCAGCATGGATCCATCCTGAGGTTCTGTGGAACATGCGACAGTCAAAAAGAAACTTCTAAGAATGACACGTCAAGCCGGCTTGCCTGAACACTATCTTCAGCTTTAGTGTACCAGCTTCATACACTTGATAGACAAGAAATCAGATTTCACGATTTAGAATAACGGTGATTCATCTGTGAAGGCCTTACCTTGGATAATGTTGTGGCGCGATCGCTCAAAAGGTTACCACTCACACCAAATTATTGAGGATGCGGCCAGCGAATCCTACAGTTCGTGGTTCATTTTGAGCAAGCACGGACGGCTGTGTTACATAAACGGCGCAACAATCGAGAAGTTTTCCATCGGTACGTCGGTTAAGGACTGCAGATGCTTCACTACGTCTAGTTACGAAATCAGCTGAAAATGTTGACGTATCGGCGATGATAGCTCCATGACCCGATACTGACGTAGATCTAGATGAGGGTTGGGACGCGCCTTGGCCTCAGCAAGGTGAAGAAGTCGTATCAGTATTGTTGTGTATTCTGTTAGCAATCTTGCCAGCTAGTCTAAACAGACACGTGCACACAACCCCAGACACACACACACA